>JAVJAQ010000047.1:0-221412 GCA_032362365.1 Zygogramma bicolorata | reverse complement strand
CGGGGTTACAGGGGCCCCCGCCCCCCGTACCCCGCTACGACGACATAGGCGTAGTATGTTCCCTCAAACTCCCGAAATACGCTAGGCCGGTTCTAGGACCGAGATCTCGGTCCTGATGCCGGCTTTGACATACTACTAATCTTGAACTCTCTTGCACTAAAACGATCAAATTTGAAATGGAGTGGAGTGATACTATGAAGAATTATAATATGATATTATATACGGGGTGTTCCATATGAAAAATCAAAGAAGCCGCTACTTCATAGTAAAAGCGACAACGCCGCATCGTCTAAAATATTTTTGACATGTAGGTCATATTGATTTATGCATACTGTGAAATTTTCAGGTTGATCCGTTGAATAGTTTTCCAGAAACGGCTGATTAACGCTCATCATGAAAAACCCTGTTTATCATTGAGAATGTATCACAAAAATGCTCATGTGAAAGGGTTGAAATTGTCTCATTGTAGACGTGGGACCTGAATACTGATATTTGGTGTATGAAACCGTGGGGTGCTTGGCTAACATATACATTTATATAGCCAATACTGGAAGGCAGGACAAGCAGTCGAAGTCGATATTGTGGTTTCATTAAACGAATCGTAAGGAGTTAGATTGGTCAAAATACTGAATTGACAGAGATTCATCTTGACTACTATACAAATATACTAGCTGACCCGGCCACGCGTTGCTGTGGCTAAAGTTTTTGTTATATTACATTATAGTAAACAATCTAAGAGGAACAATAAGAGAACATCAGTCACGGAGTCCACTATGCTTTTTCACACAGATGGTATTTGTAAAAAAATATGGTGATCTCCTTATTTGACTTTCTACTACTATAACCCTTTAGTACAATGAAATTATTTACCACCAAAGACGAAAATGTTGATGTTGGTATACCAATTCACTGGATTGAGATTTGAAGGGGAAGTACGTTGAACACAATTTATTAAAATGTTCTTACACTTGATATTAAGCAGAAATCAATAGGTACAAAATAAAAATTTATCAGATTTATTATTTCCATTTAATTTTATAACAAACATAAGTATATTACAGTATAATACAGTAAATAACATGTGACGCTTAAACTCATGAATAAGGTAGGCAAGGCAGACAGTCTTAAACTTTTGAACATTAATATCTATTTTTTTGAATTATAAATACTATCAATTTCAATTTAATTTAACACCAATCGGTGCACAATGTTTTTGGTTAACCTGTCTTTAGCTAACACAAATAGATTCGACGGTTTCCCAACACGTGAACACGCAACATATAGTTGCCCATGAGAAAAACATGGATTTTCCAAATCTAAACCATTTGTGGTTGTGCATGACCTTCTGCTGTCCTGATTCTTTGAGCTGGATTTCTTGATTCAATTTTTTCTGCCAACTGATGGGCTCAGCAGCGCCATCTATTGATTACTTACTCAACCCAGTCGAAAGGTATCGACATCTTGATTCAATTTGTTCTGCCAACTGATGAGCTTAGCAGCGCCATCTATTGATTACTTACTCAACCCAGTCGAAAGGTATCGACATCTGTTAGGATCATTTGGAGTTAACAGATAATTGTGACTGTCAAATAATAACAGACAAATAATTAGCAATAAATTAAAATTGCGACTATAATTTGAGATTTAAACTATCCTATCTCTCAAGTTGGATCGAACTGCACATGGTGTGCGAATTTTATTATAATCGGTTAAGTGGTTTAGGAGTCCATTGAGGTCAAACATTGTGACACGAGATTTATATATATTAAGATAGAGGTTCGTTTCAGACTTTGTTTGTGTGTTTGTTTGTATGTTTGTTTGTTGGCGGTTATCTCTAATACTGAACCAATCATGAAAATTATTTCACTGACAGAAAGCTACACTATCAAGTGTATAGGCTATTCATCATGAATGAAAAATTCAGTGAGTCAAGTCGGAAAAAAGCGAGCGAGATGTAATGCTTTAAAGGTGTGCACTGACTAAACGGTTCGGTATAGACGAACATAATATTCACTAAAAATGTTGGTCTCTATCAGTTCTACAAAACAGTCCGTGGTACTATGTAGCTAGCTTTCATATTTGAATCACCACAAACGTTTTTTTTGTTAACCTATACATATACTTTGTGCTGAATAATTGACTGACAGATCAATGCACAGCCTAAGCCGCCTGATCATAGAGACCTGAAACTTTTTATGGCGTAGGCATCCGACGAGAAAGGGTATTTCAAAATTTCACTAGCGAGGTGAAAAACGGGGTCAAAGTTTGTGTGGGACAACGTAATGCCTTGGTCCAATCTACTTTGCAATCTATTTTGCACAAACATTCTCTCACAGACTTGATGGGAGACGTGTTTTTTATATTTCGAGGATATTCATCACCCAACGGGGTTAAAACCGGGTAGAAAGTTGTTATGGAGGTGAATTAACGCACAGCCTGAACCGTTGATTGTAGAGATCTGAAACTTGGGGGGTGTGTTCTTTGTATGAGATAGGCATCCGACAAGAAAGGGTCTCTCAGATTTCCACTCCTAAGGGGGTAAAGGTGAAAAACGGAGGCAAAGATCGTATTGAACAACTTGATGCCTGAGTCAAATTTGCTTCCAATTTTGTATAAACATTCTTCAACAGAATTGATGAGAGACGTGTTTCGCGTTTTATTGAAATTGATCGCCTAACGATATTTAAAAGGGATAGAAAGTTGTTTTGGGGATGAATCAATGCACAGCCTGAACCGCTGAGATCTGAAACTTGGTGGGTGCCATACTCTGTATGATTTAGGCACCCGATGATAAAGGGTTTTCCGATATACCACCCCCCAACGGGGTAAAAACGAGGTTATAGTTTGTTTAGGACGACGTGATTCCTAGGTCCAATCTACTTCAAATTTTGCATAAATATTGATGGAAGACGTGTTTCGTGTTTTATTGAAATTCTTCGTCTAAAGGGATGAAAAAAAGGGTTTGAAACATTTTCGAGTGCCCCTAGAAGGCACAGCTGTGATGGACCAAATGAAACTAAATACCAAGAACTACACACAATATAATTGACTCACAAAAACAATCAACGCCCAACGAAGTGGGCATAGGTCAGCTATATATATACCAGCATCGGTGAAAACATCTATTTCATCGGAGATTATGATTGATTTTGTGGAGAAAGGGGAAAAAGTAATTTCCTCAAAATATATTCCATCATCACACCTAAACGGACAGAATTCCTTCAAGACCGACGTGTGACCTGATTGATCGAAGCTGTTTGGTCGAAGAAAATGAAGTCAATTTTTGTCACTTGGATTTCAGAAAATCTTCACGCAAACATGTATTATCTCTATAGCACTTCAAGGAAATGGAGTAAAAACCACAAAATTTCTGTTGTTTACATTTTCAGTAAATAAAAGATCCAAAAGCACGAACGCACACTGGATAATTAATCATTCGGAAATACCACGATTACGACAAGTTCAGTTTATAGATAGACACTGCCACCGTAATGTGTTGGAAGATCGAGTCAATTATTCACGAGAGTATAAATTTAGACCAGAGTGCATCCCGAGGGAGATGCACAGTTCACTCAACTCCAGACGGTTTGAGAAATCACCTCTTCCTTGACATAGACAGTAGCGGAGGCGAGATGTGTGGAATAGTCGAATTGAATAAAATCGATAATACATATATGAGGACGTATTGAAAAAAACGCTGGAATACTTCGATTGGTATTTTTGAATGCGCATTTTTTTCCAATGAAAACTATTTATGCAGGGTGTGTCATGTAGTAGTGGTTAATACCAACATTCACATTAATATTTTTTTGCTTTTTTTACATCATCAAGAAATAAACAGTATCACTTATTAGATTTTCAGTTTTCAATTTTCTTTGTGTTTGATGTTACTTCTTGCATCTGAAAACACTTAATGGTTTCGAAACAGTTGAAGAAAGGTATAGGACATTGTACTGATAATATCTCTGGAATATCCCAATGTTTTTTAAAATTTAGTGATATATATATATATATATATATATATATATATATATATATATATATATATATATATATATATATATATATATATATATGTTACATTCGAAATAACAAAATTGGTATTTGCCATTCTTACAAGACGCACCATGTAATGCAATTAAAAATACCAATAGACGCACCCATTCAGGTATTTTCGTATTTACTACATTTGGCTGTTCCACACTGTATTTGCATAAATATTGCTCAAAAATATTATGATATATAACATACAGAAAAGTAGATTATTTCTCTCTTTGTGTTTCAACTACCTAGGTATTGGAAATAAACGAATGAGCCTTCCAACAAATGTCATTGTTGGTATAAATGTTATTTACCTACGTAGAGGTTAAAAATATAATAATGTAGGTAAATACATGTATGTATATTTTGGATTCCTTTTGATGAATGCGTTCAGCATACTAATAATATTTCACAAATATCAGTTGTCACGGGGATTGCTGCGAGCAGTAATGTTCGTATTGCTCAGTCAGAAATTGCAGGCATTGTGAACAATAACTAAGTAAGGACATACATAGTTGTTGAAGAGGATTGAGATTTCGATGAAGGAAGTGATAATCTATATTTCCTTTGTATATTTGGTACTGGGATAGTGGTAGGTAAAATATCGTATAACTTCGTAGTTTTCACACGTTAGTGGAGATCTCAAAATTGTATTAATTCCGATGACTAGATGTTTTGAAAAGCGACAGAATATAGCGAATTATAGTGGAAATTTTTCAACATGAGCAGATAATATTTTGTTAAACATAACATGTCACTTACCGGCTTTGAGCAGAAGTAAACAGAATGTAACGTTCAAATTTGGCACTGAAGCAATCTAGCAGACTAATGAAAATACAATTATGATCCACATATTCATTTCCGAGACACTGACACTCCACTATCACACAGAATCGATTCATTTTGTTGAAGCTCACACAATAAAGTGAATTGAATTTAACAGAACAAGGCAATTTCGAGTCAATTGTTAAATCTGACATATAATCCAAAGCCTATCTTGACGTTATTTGGAAGGCTAAAAAATGAATTTCAAATAATTCGTTGAAGTTCAATATAGCGTACTTGAATTATCTTTAAAAAAATTCCGTGCTCACTAATATTACTAGGAAATATTCGAAATATTCACTACCTCAAAAAAATTTCCGGAACTAATTCAAGCATTAGTGGTATTACAAGTGGGAATTTCATATAGATATTCATTATGAAATATTCCATGGATATTTCTAAGGTATTTATATATTTCATGAATATTTGAGAAATATATGTTCATTGTATAATATTGTATGGATTCAAAACCCAGACAGCACAAGATCTTTCTGGGGTTTGAATTTATAATTACTATTGAATCGATATTTGTTCAAAACATCGTTTTTTCAATATCAATCGATATTAGTTCAACATGAACTTTTCTACTCACGACAGATCTATATTGGATCAATCTGAAATCGAGATTCAACTAATACGATATGCTATATGGGGTATGCCATAAATAACTAATGTACCACGCTTTCGAAAGAAACTCAAAAAGTTGAAATTAGAGGCACGATTGTCCAGATAATATGTGCACAAGAATTTTAAAGAGCTGAAAGAAGAGATTTTGAACTTGATAAGACAGGAAAGTAGTTGTTTCTATTAGTGTATTAACCGTCTAGAAATTCAATACTACACAACAAAGGGTTTTTCATGTTACTTCCTTCATAGACGAAAGTTCTGTTACATTACTTGGGAGAGAAACATAAAAAAATCTCCTCAAACATCTTATATCTGTTCCGTTGTTTTCTGGGTATTGTTACCTACCACAATCTGAAAAAATAAGAATTAACATGTTAACAAACAAGAACCAACAATAAAATTCACATTATAAACAGAAAATAACAATGAACTTCCATTTCTAGATGTAATGATGAAGAAATCGACACGCTACGTTGAAAATCAGAATATAGTCCACAATAGAGACATACAACCTATAAAAAATACACAACCTGTATCAAACATTATACCATATGTCCCTCGTTTGTCTGAAAAGATAACACGGATCTACAACAGGTATAATGTTAGAACAACATTCAAAACAACAAATACTTTAAGATCAATACTGAGACATACCAAACCAAATAACACAACGGAAAACACAAAAAGTTGTATTTATCAAATTCCTTGTTCGTGCGGTCAAAAATATATCGGTGAAACGTCTCGACCATTGGAAGTGCGAGAGAAGGAACACAAGATGTACATCAGGAACAGACAGATAGGCGGTTCTGATATCAGAACACATTCTTACTGCCGATGGAGATCACACAGTAGAATGGAATGACACTAAAATGATGACGAAAGAGAGCAATGGCAGGAAACGAAAATTAAAGGAATCTGCTTTCATCATGCTGTCTGGTGAGGAATTCATATCCATGAGTTCGCTTGATATGGACCGCGGATGGCCACCTCTCCTGAAGGACAAAACTTTATGTCAAATTGAAAATATTTGACAAATATCAATTACCAAGATTGCCTACAGGATATATTTGGATTTGTACAGGATTTTGCGTATCAGTTTCGAAAACGTTTCCGAAACGTTAACGATAAATATTTTCGTATATATATATATATATAAATCTCCCATTAACGAGGATATCAAAAGACACCTAGTCCCAAGAGAAAAATCATCTAAGTGCCCCAAACTGTATGGTCTCCCCAAAGTCCATAAAGAAGGTGCACCACTTAGACCAATCGTGAGCTCTATAGGGTCGCCAACTCACCAATTAGCGAGACACATTGCCCACGCTCTCCAACCACATGCGGAACAGGTCGATTCGTACGTACGCAATGCCGACCATTTCATAGAAGTGCTGAAAACACAAACCGTTAGTCCGAACGATATTCTTGTCAGCTTCGATGTAACGTCCTTATTCACCCAGGTACCCATCAGAGAGGCACTAGAAGTAATCAAAAAGAAATACAAACCAGAAGAACATATCATTGACTTGGCTGAACATTGCATAAAAAACACATATTTCATCTATAACGATCAAAGATACAGACAAATTGAGGGGGCACCAATGGGCTCACCACTGTCACCCATTATTGCTAATCTCTTCATGGAAGAGATCGAAACCAAAGCAATAGCAATGTCAGACGTGAAACCAAAACTCTGGCTGAGATATGTTGATGACATTTTCGTGATTTGGTCACACGGACATCAGGAACTCGAAAGGTTTTTCAATCACTTGAATGAACTCCACCCACGGATCAAGTTCACCAAAGGAATTGAAGAAGACAACAAGCTCGCTTTTCTCGATGTTTTAATCATGAAAAAGCCCGACGGTACGCTAGGCCACACGGTATATCGCAAAGCAACACATACCAACAGATACCTGAACGCAAATTCACATCACCACCCAAAACAGATTCACGCTGTGGCAAAAACACTAATTACACGTTCAATCAGATTGGCAGACAACGAACATCAAAAACAAGAGCGGAACACGATCGAGGTAACTCTACGAATGAATAACTACTCGGAGAGAATTATAAAAACGGCTTCCAAGAACAAACCGAAACAGCAAAAAAACCCCGAAACACCGGTCATAACAACCAGACTACCATACATAAAAGGAACCACAGATGAAATCAGCAGAATTCTCCGCAAACACGACATAGCTACTTCGTTCGTACCAGAACGTACAATAAGATCGATACTCCGTAATCCGAAGGACCAGATACCACTGGAGTCCCAGGGAGTTTACGAAGTACCATGTCGAGACTGCAACAAGTCCTACATCGGCCAGACCAACAGACGGATCAACGTACGCAAGGATGAACATGAGCTATCAGTAAAAGGAAAAGTTACCACATCTTCCATCTTCAATCACGTATTGGAGACAGGACATACCATCAATTTCAAAAACACAAAAACATTAGCAAGCGATGAAAACTTCTACTCTCGAACAATCAGAGAGGCTATCGAAATTGAGAAACGACCGAGTAGCATGAACAAGAGAGACGACGCCCAAAGATTACCAAGAACGTGGAAATCCATTATATCACTAAACAAAGACAAGCCGATTACACCAGAGGAACAATATCGGACCTTACCACGTAATTACCCAGACACGATGACAAATGCAGGCGGACCAACGAAGAAAGTGGGAGGGGCCCAGATCAAAGGTACCATCAATGAACACCCCTATATATTGAGAAGTAGAACTCGAATTAATTAGTCGAGTTCGGAGATCGAAACTCAAGACATCACCTAGAAGATGGCAAATGAGACTTTGCCGAAACGTTGTGAGAATTATCCTTCAGAGGATCAAAACCACAGAACACGGAATGAAACCCGAAAAAACAACGCATCATATATATATATATATATATATATATATATATATATATATATTAGTTCTTATTATTTTTTTGATAGGCAAAATTTGAGTTATACGAGAAGTTGCTGACTTATTGGACTTGTTCTATCCAGAAAGAACTGTTTTTCAATAGACGCAGCAACTTTTCGGGGTAGATTGAAAATCTGCCCTTCTACACTTGTATAGATTCAAATATCAATTCTTATTTTTTCAGATTGTGGTAGGTTACAATACCCAGAAAACTACGGAACAAATATCGATCCACCACAAAATAATGACGTTCAAACAGTATCTTATATCTATAAAAGTATTCGTATTTCCAAATATTTCAAATGATTTCAAATGAAGAATGAATCTTCGATACATATAATTATTGAAATTTCAGCTTTTTGATACATGCATGTACTTATTACTATGATTCGTGTTAGGATTATCTGGAGCATAAGTTTACATCCACATGCACTTATCTGTATTCGAAAATCCCGTGCAATGCCAAAAATAACATTTCACCTCACATATGGTCTTGATTATTGTTTTTACTCAATCTCCTCAAACTTCCGACGCCCAAATGAAAATTAACTTCGAAGTTGATGATTTTTTACGATAGCTGATATATCAACAGCGTATCAAGAATAAATTCCATTTGGTGCCTTTTTACAAACAATATTGTTGACCACCAGATAAATGCGTGAAATGTTTTTTAATATATTTCATGATCCTTATGCGCGTTCCCTTCGAAAACAAATCAATTATTCGTAGAGTGTGATGTTTCTGGGTCGAATGTTTACCCTTCTGAAACAGACATGCAAATCATATATTTATGAACACACAAAGAACACTTTTTGTCTGCACTCAGATAGTGATAAAAATAACTTTTTTTATATAGAGCGGACTTTATATGAAAATGAATTATTCTGACAAACAACTCAAATTGATTCAAGGAAAAAAACCAGCTAATATTCTGTTGTCACTTTTCAAAATGATATTGTACGCTACATACTTTGATATTTCTTTGAAAGCCATTATGGTTGATGGATTTTTTCTGTGTAGTTCTTCAAAGACAATTTTATGTGAAATCCTAGTTCTTTGACAGATCAACAAAAAGCATTGAAAAAAGCTGTTTGTAAATCAGTTTTGAGAACGGCTGACGATTTGGTTACCAGAGCTTTAACATAGATAGTAGTTTTTATGAATATACGCTATTTTATTTGTTGATAGGCGAATTCGATTTATCCTAACAGTTGCTGCCTAATAAGTACTCAAAACAAACCATTTCAGTTGTGAATATTATATTGGTCACCAAAAATGTGATATTTTCGCGTAGAACTAAATAAAACCGTGGTTAAAGTGGAATCTTATATGGAACTTAGTATGCAAAATTCATTGACGTAATTTTCTGGCAATGAAACTCAGTAAATTTCAGTTTTTCATTGTCTGAAATATTTTCAAAGAGATATAATCAACATTGTATAACCAATATTGAAATTTCGGTTTGAATCATAATACCACGCAAAGGTTGTGATTCGAATATAACGATTTGAATATTTCTATTTTTGCGTGAATACAATATTCAAGCAATATCAGCACTGAGATATGTATATTTTAAAATCATGCCAATATGCCACCTAAAATCGAAAATTCGTACCAATTCGTGTATCAAAATGTCAATATCGAAAATTGAGTTTCCATATCGCTGATCTTAACCTGATATAGTGTTGCTGATATTGGTTTGGAATCCACTATGTTACCAATATGCAGTTTGAATTCATTATCAATATTGAACCAATATTTCATATCGATATTTCGTCGAAATCAACCCATATTAGTTCAACATCAATTTTTTTACCTTATGATATTATCTATAACAGGCAGATGTTCAGATAATATGATGTGCTACAAAAGAACTTGATTCAAATTAAGAAAAAAAAGGCATGTGGTAACATAAAACCATATATAGTAAAAACAACATATTTTGGTTATTCGACTGAAAAAAAAATGTCTTTTTGAACAAATGATCATATGAATGACAGATAATCCTGCCACAATAAACCATGGTGCTATTAAGCAACCCTCTGAAATCGACGTATTTGAGAAGGCAGACTCATGGTACATATTTTCTGTGGTACGCCTCATGATATTTATTAAATTTTCAACTTGACAACCCGAAAAGCAATTGATCATTGCCATCTATAATATCAAATATTCAAAAAATGAACAATTTGTTCAGGCCAGCCTCAACTCACCTACACTGTAGGTTGACGGACTAACACCTATTAGAAAACAACTACTCCCCTGGCTAATACCACGAAGGACATTGGATTACATCCAACAGGTGTTAGTGTGGGATTCTTCACAGAAGAAATTCCACATATACTCTTGGCGACAAATTGTTCATTTTTTGAATATTTGATTTAAAGCCAGTCTTCAAGCATCCCCATGAATATTTGTTTTATTCGTATTTTCCTTGTACGAGGAATTGGGGTCATGCGGATATGCTCTTGGTTAGTACCTAGCCTACGGGCAGATGGCGCAGCAACGGCTATTTTGCTAGTTGTTTGTATCAGCCTAGGTCTAGGGAAGATACTCTACTCGAGTATGATTTTTAATTATGGGAAGTCATCAACTTATGTTGATGATGGCACTGCCTTGCACTGACGAGAGGCCAAAAAGCCCGAAACCGGTCTGCAAGTGTGTCACGTCCCAATAATTGAAAATCAATTCTGGTGGTTTATCGCCAAGAGTATATGTGGAATTTCTTCTGTGAAGAATCCCACACTAACACCTGTTGGATGTAATCCAATGCCCTTCGTGGTATTAGCCAGGGGAGTAGTTGTTTTCTAATAGGTGTTAGTCCGTCAACCTACAGTGTAGGTGAGTTGAGGCTGGCCTGAACAAATTGTTCATTTCTTGAATATTTGATTTAAAGCCAGTCTTCAAGCATCCCCATGAATATTTGTTTTATTCGTTTTTTCCTTGTACGAGGAATTGGGGCCATGCGGATATGCTCTTGGTTAGTACCTAGTCTACGGGCAGATGGCGCAGCAACGGCTATTTTGCTAGTTGTTTGTATCAGCCTAGGTCTAGGGAAGATACTCAACTCGAGTATGATTTTTAATTATGGGAAGTCATCAACTTATGTTGATGATGGCACTGCCTTGCACTGACGAGAGGCCAAAAAGCCCGAAACCGGTCTGCAAGTGTGTCCCGTCCCAATAATTGAAAATCAATTCTGGTGGTTTATCGCCAAGAGTATATGTGGAATTTCTTCTGTGAAGAATCCCACACTAACACCTATTGGATGTAATCCAATGCCCTTCGTGGCATTAGCCAGGGGAGAAGTTGTTTTCTAATAGGTGTTAGTCCGTCAACCTACAGTGTAGGTGAGTTGAGGCTGGCCTGAACAAATTGTTCATTTTTTGAATATTTGATTTAAAGCCAGTCTTCAAGCATCCCCATGAATATTTGTTTTATCTATAATATCCTATAATCGAAGTTTATGGCAGTTGTTTTATTGGAGAAACAGAACTCTTGGGAATATTTGCAAAGGATTAGTGTGGTAAATTCCCAAGAAAAAGTCATTTACGAAGTTTCAAATATGTGGTTAACAGTTTCTTGTTTAGGTCACGTACTGTTGTTCAACTGTTTTTTGTAGACTTTCATTCAATTCTCATTATATTTCAGTTGGGCTTTATGTAATATATCAACATGTATGGATCTGAACATGTTCTTGGGTCAGCACTGGGATTTTTGGTGGTGGCCCATCTCTTCCAGAATTATTGGATATTTACTGTAGATATATGTATAATATGAAATGAAACATAACTACGCTGAAAACATAAAATGAATACTATCTCAGAGTTGTATCCTACAGTTCATAAAAAATTAGTTTATAGTTTCAAATGATTTTGAAAGTGATTGGAGAGTATATGGTAATTCTTTCATACTTATTGTTATTTCTTCCAGAGAAGTTGTTTTTATCCTTTATATTAATAAGATGAAGGTATAGATGGAAAGGAATCGTTCATCCTCCGTAATTTTCCATAGTGAAAATCATTATTTTGAAATTGTTCAACGTTGAAAGAGTAATAACGGATGATTTACCTGGAGAACACGTAGTCTAAAATGAACGCGTCACAGAGAAAAGCGAGCAATCAAAAACTCCATCATTTGGGCCTTCCATTCCACAGAATATCGCCCTAGGCGTCCAGAAAATCATGCCTTTACCAACCCAACCGCTAAATATGAGCCACCGGATACGCTGTCAGACGTGACAATAAACCACACAAACCATTTCCTGCAGTCCAAATCCACCTGACATAAATTCCGTAATTCAACACACCTACATCTTTCGTAGCGTGCGGAATAGACCTGGTGAATTAAGCCTAAAACAATACAATTATGGCTACTGGGTGAAAGAAATATTATGGCTCAGTTGAATCAGCAAATGGAAAAACGTTCATGCACAATTGGGATCACAAGAAAAGCTATACACCCCCCTAAAAATTTATGTAGTCTAGCTACTGATTATCTCCTACTTGTATCAATTACAGTCGATACAGGTTTTGCAAAAACAGACTGCGGTTATTGATCTTTGCAACTTACCTGTCAGGGAAAATGTAGGCTTATACTTATAGTCACATGGAAAAAGGGTCAAAGAGGAGCTTGAATACTGAAGTTATTCATCGAAAAAATGTTTTGAATAGTAGGACATTTTATTCTATATGATGTATATAAAGAAATTATCGATCACAAAAATTGAGATGAATTGTGATATTTGCAACATTTAGAAAAAGCTGAAAACCGTTTTTCTGCACATTTTTTTTCTCAGTAAAAATGCAATACAGGGAATAGCCCATCCCATACCGAGGTGGGAGGTAAATAATTGATCTGGAAAGCAAAATATCGTTTACTGAGACCGTGAGCTGAGTTTAATTTTTTTTTCGATAGAGAAATGTTTTTTTTTGTCGAGGTATGTATATTATTTCATTCACAATTTTTTGAAACGATGTATAATGAACAACCAATAAATATTTGCGAGGCTAATTTTGAAAACAATCGTCACAGTCGATGCGCATACTTGAAGACTGGCGTTAAATCAAATCATCTCTCGAAAAATTCGTTCAGACCAGTCTCAAACTAACTTCACAGTAGGTTATGGCTGGCACCTGTCAGAAAACAACTGCTTCCCTGGCTAATACCACGAATGGCATTGTATTCCATCCGACCGGTGCCAGTGCAGGTTTTCTCAAGAAGAAAATCCTGCATTTGTCTTTGGCGATATAAATGAAGGAATTGATTTTCAATTATTGGGACGGACACCGGTTTCGGGCTATTTGGCCACTCGTCAGTACAAGGCAGTGCCATCATCAACATAAAGTCGATGTTTTCCCATGATTGAAAATCAGAAACTTTTATGGTATCAAGCTCCGACCAAAGCTGATGCGAACAACACGATGGCGCAACAGTGGCCAAAATGTAAACAGGAGAATGAGATTTATTTTCGAGACTACTTTTCACTAACGTTGTTTTTCAACATTAATGACTTTGGATAATCAATCTCAATTGAAATAATAATCTCCAACCTCACTGAAACTCCGCAAATTTACAGCAATTCAATATTTATTGCACTCGTCATTTTTCACGTGATATAAATTACCTGATTGTGAAGGAATAATTGGGCGCCACTTAGTTTTGTTCTACAAATATTGTTTTCAAAATCGAATCCAGAATCGCCTGTAATGAACTGATAGCTGATCAATTTTACAATAGGACCTCCAACACAACAGTATCTACTTAGCCTATACTGCCAACGCATCTATTTTGCTAGTTTACAATACAATACAATACAATACAATACATTTATTTCCCAAAGATGTTAGATACATATAGGAAAAGTCAATTATTATCTAAAGAGAAAAAAATTCCTCCATTGTATAAACAGTAGTAGCCAACAAATATTTTTTCAGGCGAATCTTAAATATCGTCACATTAGCAGAATAAATTATTTCGTTAGATAGCTCATTGAAAATTTTCAGACTCAAATAGTCAGGAGATTTCGAAGATGAAACATATTTACAATAAGGAATATGAAAGTCAGTACAATTACGTGTGTTGTAACCATGGATTTGCTGTATTCTAGTAAACTTATTTCTATTCGAGAAGACATATAAACACATTTCTAAAATAAAAATACTAACCAGTGTTAATACTTTGAATTCCTTAAAAAGATGTCGACATGAATTTTTCCTTGGAATATCGCAAATAATTCTCAATATACGTTTCTGTAAAATGAATACGTCAGGTGCTCGAGTGGAAACACCCCAGAAACATACTCCATACCGCAGTCTGGGGGCCACTTGTGCATGATATAATGCAAATAATTGTTCACGTAACAGAATATGTCTGAGATTTCTGAACATATAACATGGTGAATTCAATTTCGTTATCAAATTGATGCAATGTTGCTTCCAATTTAAACCAGCATCTATTGTTAATCCAAGGAATTTAACGGATTCTGTTGGCTCAATTGCAATACCCTCGGTAATTATTTTTGGCGTCCTGCATCTTTTCTGATAATTATGAAATCGTATAACAAATGTTTCATCAGTATTGAAATAAAGGGAATTCTGATCACACCATGATATGAAGCTCTCAACAACAGCTGTGCAACCTTTCATCAGAGTGTCTTCATGCTTATCCGAGATCAGTACATTGGTATCATCCGCATATCTGATGAAGCTTGCAGGGGAGTTAATATTATCTATGTCATTAGTATAAAATAAAAATAATATTGGCCCCAAGACAGAACCCTGTGGAACGCCTATAGATACACTCTGATAAGTGGATTTAGTAGAGGATATACTCACAAACTGCTTCCTAGATGTCAAGAAACTCTGTATCCAGTTGAGGGCAACTCCACGAATCCCATGCTTATTTAATTTATTTAAAAGTATGTTATGTTGAACACAATCGAATGCCCTGCTGAGATCACAGAAGTTCCCAACAGGGCAATCGCCTGCTTCAATTGTGTTGATCAGTCGTTCGTAGAATGACTTCACTGCACTTTGAGTTGAGCGCCCAGGCAAAAATCCATGTTGGTTATCAGAGATAATGGCATGACTCGATGCGAAATTCAAAAGTCTTCGAAGAAACGCATATTCGAAAACCTGAGAGAAACATGATGTAACTGTAATCGGCCTATAATTTTCAAGACACGATGGATTTCGATTTTTGAGTATTGGAATAACTTTGCCGACTCTCAGTGAGGATGGAAAACATCCATTTGTAAAAGAAAGATTTACGAGATAAGTAAGAGGTGATATAATGTGACACACAACTTTCTTGAGTATGAAAGATGGGACCTCATCTGGCCCAGACGATGCTTTATTCTTTAATTTATTAGCCAATAGCTGCAGTAAGTCAGGTTCTGAGAAAGGCGCAAGGAAGAGGGACTCTTTGGGTGCAGTAATTTCTGATTCGGGAAAAAGGGGTTTACTTTGAAGTCTTTGTTTACTCATGAGCTTGAGTGGAGTTTCTATGAAAAATGTATTGAATAAATCACTGATTCTCCCTGGCTCTTCAACCAACTCATTTTCATATGTAGTCTGCTAATGACACGATTATCAAGAACAAGTGACCACCTGACCCAATTTTGAGATCTAGGGACGTAGACAGAAATAATGTTCCTTTTATACATAATGTAACAGGGCCCCTCAATATGCAACGCGCACATATCGTTATCACTTTTCACCTCTTGAGCTATTATCAGTTATTGGCACACAGAAAAAAATGTAAAATAGGCGCGGGGGGAAAGAAATTTGACTAAGCGCTTTTTGTATGAGCACTAGAGTACTAGTCTTTGGAAAATGATTTCCATGAAAGGTTGTAGCGTATTTATTTGAAAATATTGTACGATATTTCCTTGGGTTCGTTTAGTAAAACTCAAAACTATTCAACGCTCTGTACTAAAACTCTCTGTAATAGAAATTCTACCAAAGCGATGGAACTCATCCGTATATATACTTGCTCACACCTATGGAGAATCTTCCAATCAAATGTCGATGATCGAATATTCCACGCGTGACGAGATTTCGCGTAAACGATCTTCCTTCGACCCCTCATATTAATTTGCATTTACGAGCGACAGGGCCGGCGCTGGGAGATTCTGTTACAATATCTATAATTATAATACATAGAAAATTTGCGATGGTTTCCTACCCCCTGACATTTGCCGCTTTGAACAACTTCTTAACGCGCTTAGTGAGTGATCTGGGCCTGCTTCGATTTTGTCTTCTTCTAGGTGAAGTATCGGTCACTTTCCAAAGCTAGAGTATTCTGAAAATGAGCACATCTTGGTATGATTATGAATGAAAAATATTGGTTTTTATCAAGTTCCGTGGAGCTCTGTCACACGCAACAATGCACCACACAAACCATTATTAATAATAATAATCTTTATTCCACAGAAATACTTCACATGTTACCAAAAAACAAATGAATTACAGAAGTGGAATAGTGTCAAGATGAAAGATATAATATATAGACCTAATACTGTTGGAATGTTTTTTTAAGACGCAACAACAGGTTTGTCTGTGTTTCAATTTGAAAATGCTTCTCACGACTCTTTTTTGAATTTTGAATATTTCAACTATGTTCATATTACTTCCCCAGAATATTATGCCAAATCTAACTGATGTCTGAAAATTTATAAAATAAAGTATTTTTCATGATTTCTCATTCAAGTAGTTGCTTACAACTTTTGTACTAAAACATATTTTATTTAGTTTTTTTCCTAGATTGGTTATCTATATATGCCAATGAAGATGCTCGTTATTTTTGTTATTTCCAGTACATTAACCGATGATGGGGTTTGAATTCTCTGTTGTTGTGTTAGGAAAAATAGAACGTTTGATTTTTCTCTGTTCAATATCAAATTATTTTCCAAGAACCAATTTTTTGCATCATCCACCAAATCGTTTGATTTAATTACCAAGTCTGGAAAATATTTGTCTGATAATAATAAATTTGTATCATCAGCATAATTTGTTTTCTGATAAGAATTACAATATTATTAATGATATTAATAAATTTGTACCATCAGCATAATTTGTTATCTGATTAAAATGTTTGTTCTTTAAAATTTCTTGAATGTCATCCATGAAGACAATAATTTCCATTTCCTGCAGCACGAATTCAACTGACATGAATACCGTAATTCAACACGCCTAAATCTTTCGTGGTAGGCCGAAATGGTATTTCGCGACGGGGAACAACGGAAGGGCTTTTAACGTTCATATCAGCAATACGAGAAAGCAGGAATTCCTGCAGATCGAAGTCGAGTGGAACGGGAATGAATGGCTTTTACTGCTTTCTTGGCGGACGTTTTGACGTATTGTACTCGGAGACAGTTCATTCAGTGGTTTCGATAAACGGTGAAATAGGATTTGCCAGATTCTTATTCCTTCCATTGAAGAGAAACGTTGAATTGAGCATGATCTAGAAATGCAGATAACCCTTTAAGTTGAGTTTAACAACGTATATGTGAAACAAGGAGTCACAAAATTCATGAGAAAAAATAGGGTGAAACTTCTCACGTGCTCTATAGTAATGATGGGATTGAAACTTTTGGTGTAACAGTAGATTTTTTTGTGACTATTAACTACCCTAACACTAATTTTTTTTATATATGCAGATTCACACTGGGCTTCCAGGAAATACGAATCAACATTTACTTTGAATTTCTGAAGTTTGTTAGCCTCAGGAAAAACCTCTTTTGGCGAGGAGTCCCAAAGCTCAACTGTTCTATTGACAAAAGATCCCTGAGCAAGAGAGGTTCGACAGGTTTCCCAATTCACAACAAAGGGGTGGGAATTCTGTACTCGTCGAGTCATCCGTGTAGATAATGCCAAGGGGGAAACGATTGAAAGTCTCCGACCCTTCTACGATGTTCCACTGAAGTGAGCGAGTCTATGAGCAAAGGTTCACCAACAAGACAGATTGCCTTTCTCTGAATAGAATCGAGAAGCCTCAATGATTGTTTTGGTGCCGAACTCCACACATAAGAACTGTATTCCATGACAGGTCGTATCTGAGCCTTGTAGATCATTAGAAGCTGACAAGAAGTGAAGTATTTCCTCGCACGAAATAGAAATCCAAGTTTCTGGGAAGCACTTTTAGCGATCGATCTCACATGGTTTTTCCCATGACAGATTATCACTGATCGTAATTCCTAGCATCGAGATACTTGATTTTGTAGGAACAGTTACTACTGACTTCTGAATATTTGATGATGATACATCGGCTTTTCTTGAGAAGAGACATGCCTGGGTTTTCGTAGCATTAAATTCCACCAAGTTTATGTAACCCCATTTTTTTATTTTTGCCAAGTCGTCGTTAATTTTATTAACGTGAATGTTTCTTTGAATTTTTGTTTCTCGAGCTGGTATGGGGACTCTGGAAGAGAAACTGGTATGGAGAGTTCTGTCGTCCGCAAAACTATGTATTGAACAAGATGTTTTCTCGAGCAATTCATTGATATGAAGCAAAAATAAAGTGGGCGCCAGAAATAAATGGTATTATTTGCATTCGACGCGCGTTTCGCTAAAAAGGTTACCATCTTCAGGTGTTAGAGTTCGCTATTTATATGCTTAACAAATTGCAGGTAGTGAGTAATCTCGAACCTGCATACGTTTGTGGTCCGATATAGACTACGTCTGTTCTACTGATTATTCTAATTGATTTCTTAATAATAAATTGGAAGGCGGTCTAGCAGGAGTAAGTCCTCCTTCACCATTAATGCTATTTTTACATTTCGCTATTTCTAGCCTCTCACATGCATCTAGTAGCCTGGCGTCAGGCACATGCTAATCAGTGTCAGATTGATTTCACCAATTCGGTGGTCATTGTCTAGAGCATGTTAGGTGACACTGGATTATTGTACCTTTTCCTATCTCAGTGTGCACAGTGCTCCTTGGTATTAGGGATTTCAACAGCTCACTGGCTCTGGTCCATGTATTTATTGTTGTAATCTCGATAATCATATGCCTGGAATGATTTTTCACCAACAAAATATAAAAAATATCTTGATTTGGACCTGATGGAATCCCAGATATTGTTCCCAATGTGTCTGCCTCCCAACTGAAACCGGTACCTTGTGAGTTATTCAATCTTTCGTATAACTTGGGAGTTTTTCCTGAGTCCTGGAAAACAGCCAGAGTTCAGCAAGGAATGACAACATTGCTTTGTGATTATAGTCTTATTGCATTGCCTTATGTCATATGCAAAGTTATGGAAAAATGAAGCTTATCAAATATCTGGAGAAATCAGGAATAATCAGTGATCGACAATAAGGATTTCGATATCAAAGACCACATATTTGGCTTCATCCCATCGATAAATTCGGAAAAACGTTAGCTGTTGCACTCGACATTCCAAAAGCGTTCGATCGGGTTGATTAGATGATATCACTCAGATAAGAGAAGTAAAACTAAAGCATCCACTCGTACAATGGAACCTCTCATATGCTCATTGAAGTCAAGAATAATTTATCCAGTATATTCATTTGCTGTGGAAGTTGTATGATACAAATCTCACAATCTCAACAAAAACATTCAAAACCAAATTCAGCGAATTTTTGTTTCAAATTCTTTGTTAAATTGAATTGATAATGATATTTTCAGGAAATTCATTGTTCAACAGTGTGTGGATTGGTACTGTATCTGGTTATATTCTTGAAGCAAGGAATTGTTTTACGTACTTGCTGTCATCCAGTGTCTCGTTGATCCTTCAAAATGAGGGATAACGAAGGAATTCGTGCTACAGGAGCGGGAATTACCGCACAAGCATGTTGGGAATAGAAAATAGGATATTACACACCAAGGTGGGAAGTGATTCATTCCTGTCGTGAGATCAGTTAGCTGTGATCTCGAGAAAGGAATGAAACTTCCTACCAAGGTTTGAATACTATTTTATTGATTGATTGAAATTAATGAATCTCTGTTTCGTTCTGAACATATCTAAAATATCACATTAAACGACAATTTACCAAGAACGCGGTTTTCTCGAATAATCAAGTAAATATATTGTTACCGTGACTACGGGGTATACAATTGTCACCAATATAAATAAATGTCAATAAATGACAGATGAAGTCTAGAATAGAGGAAATGAGGGCGGGAAGTAGAGGTGTGTAATGTGACACTTCCCAACTTCCAATGACGTTAGTAATGACAGCATTCCATATATGGTTGTAAATAAATAAAGTACAGTACGCACTCGCATTGCTCTTCGATCATGCGTAATGAGCCATTTATCCTCCTTGTTATTATTGTATCCATATATATCCTCAAAGATTAATGCTCATTTTCTCATACCTCCGTGAATAATTCATATCTGAAATGAGAATTTCAGGTTTGGTGATATGACACCTGTTTTTGATCCGAATGTTACATTATTACATTAACATCAGTTGAACTCTCTCCAAAAATGTGGTAAAGTAATTCGATACAAACCGTGATTCTCGTTGGAAAAGGGTTCGCGTTTGAAGTTGTAAATGATACGAATAACGAGGATTATTTACAAAACGAGTTTTCTGTGGAAACGTATTTTATGGATTCGTTGCCTATTACTACCGATGAATAGTAATGAGGTTTATTCCAACTTAATTGCTTTCTGGAGAGTTATGTTGCTGGAATTGGTTTCGTGGATTTTTAATGAGCTCGCCGGGAATTGATTCCCAGAAGAGGATCTTTTTTTAGTACCTGTTCGACTGGAGCCTGAAGTCTCTAGGTAGTGGAATTTTACTTCATGCCTGTTTACAACCAAGGGCGCTGTTTCTTGAGGGAAAGGAGAGGCAGGCGCCCCCTCTGGATTTTAGAGTTTTCAGTTCATACACTGCGTAAAACACGATATTTTGCAATTTTTCCTCAACCACACTCTAAGTATTGTTCAAACGGATTTTCATTTCAATTAAATGACCTAACATTTTTTGTGAGGATGTGCCAGATTATATTAAAAATAGAAAGGATCAAACAAAATTCGAAGAAATCTGATAAAATGTACTAGATTTTTTCACCCCAATCGATTTTATTTTTTATCATTCAGATAAACAAAATACAACAAGAATCAATTCATACAATTCAAACCTAGAATACCTTTGAATGTTAACTTTGTCTTTTGTGTTTTGAGGGATCCTCTCATTTGAAACGCTAACAGTAATCGCCTAGCATAGTTGTGGGCTTGAAATCGTTCTTGAGGCTTCTTCACATCTTGTTAAAACTTCTCACCCTGTTCATCACTGACAGCACCAAGATCAGATGGGAGGGAAAAAATAGTGGGAATGAAAAAAGGGAATTTTTAACGACAATCTCCAACCCAACCTTTCTTATGCTTTTAACATGTTGTGAACAAGCTGTTTCGCATTCTCGGCTTTATGGTTCCCTAAAAACCTTTTTACGACTGCTTCCAGTGATCACCAGGCATCGAGTTCCTTGTCAGTAAGCTTTTTGTGAAAAATTCGGGTCTTCCATCAATGTGCGTGTTCTTTGAGTTTCAAAAAATCCATCTTTCTCTTTATTCATATAGCTTCGAGAAAATTTTTCATCAGACCAAGTTTTATGTGGAGTGGTGGTAAAATTATATTTTTAGGGTCTATCAGTGGTGTATGTTTCACATTGGCTTTTCCGCAAACAAACTCTGACCCTTGAGGCCGTACTTATGTAGTATAGTGAGTAGTATTGTGGCTCTGCTCCACAAACCGAGAAAACAGTGTTTAGTAAATGCATCCTGTAGTACGAGTGCTTTCCACTCAAAATCTAGTATTTGTTTGATATTTCCATGTTTTTTTTTTCAAAACAGTTGAATAGGCTATTGGTACTGACGCATACTTGTTACCATTATGCAACAATACCGTGAGGGGAGATAAAATAATGATTGACATATACCTCGAAACCTAAACGTGATGGATACATGTGTTTGGAACTTTTTATCTATGTCTCATTACCTATTAATTTCAGCTATCAGTTTAACGGGTACCAAAATCGTGCAAGGTAGTGTAATTACAATCTAGTTCCATGGAAGGTGAAAATAAGTCAAGAAAGATTTGGATTCATATGAAAAAAAAAAAATAACTAGCTTTCGGTAGCATTACTCTTTTATTTGATGGAAACTTAAATAAATTAAGGCTCCCGCTATCATTAGATTCTTCGTAATTAGCTTTTCAGTATCTATCATCTTCCAGAAATCCAGAATATTATGTCATGATTATTAACCTTCGGGTTGAGCATCAGTATTTCATTAAGCGTTGATACTGATGATTGCATTAAAGTATACAATACAGTCGTGCAAATTCTTCCTTTCCACACATTTCCAAAAGGACAATATATGTAAGTCGACAAATCTTGGATGGAAAGGCAATATTTCCAACATTTTTTGATAGAATGGATATCGAATAAAACCCACTCTAAAACTACAAGCAGTTTCAGTTTGCATTCAATTATCTTCAGACTCTTCGATATCATCATTGTTATAGACATTTTTCAAATCCATTCTTTATCAATGAAATACTATTTCGAATTTCTGTGAGAAATTCTTTCAAACGAAACGTGTCCCGAAGTTTTTTTGCAAAATTTAGTCTTCTTTAATTCTGAAGGAGACTAATCATCCAAGTCGGAAAAATATCTCAAGAGCGTAATCTTTATCACTTTTTTCGTTTTGAGTACAGAATGAAACTACTTATATTTCAAGAACAGCTCATTAGATTTCGGGAAGCGAACCGGTGTCAGACAAACAATTGAAACATCTTTTTTTTCAAAATGTACTTGAAAGGGTGTCTTCTGAAATTTTCAATCGCATTTTTGTTATCGTTCACATGCTTTCGCTCTCTCCTCGGTATAACCAATATCGAAACGAATGTAATAACTTCATAGACAGTAGAGCAAATATCGAAACAAATGAAACACTTTCGTAATTTCATTTCAGCAATGTTTGCATTGTTTGATTTTTTGTCTGAATAAACAGCTGGCATGCCTCTACGAACATCGAACCTCGGAAAGTCCAAACTAGTGCTAGGTAAGGATTAACGGGGGCATACCTATTAACGTGTGATTCCTAATACCAACTGAAGGAGTGAAAGTATTTCCAAGTGAAACTGGCCACCCATCCAGATCATAGCTGCGATGAATGTTACCAAGAAAGAAACCCTGGAAGCGATAAAATGCCCTTTCGTCGTTCATGTTGTGATATCCACTCTCGTTTTTGCTCAGCGGATGTGAAAGCAAGTAACCGCCCTTGTCACTACTGATACGACCCTGCGACCCAGTCTTCAGAACGAAGCACCCCCAATCACGCGATGCCGCAGAAAATTCCGCTGGGTGATCCCATTCCCCATTTTCCATTCCCCATTCGAAATGTGCCTTTCCACTTCCTGCTGCTACTTTCATGTTGAAACGTTCGTGGAGGGAATCGGTAATCGGGCTAATTTCAACGAGTTTTTGTTTGAGTTTTGCTCTACTTGCACCAACGAGCTCGATAACTGAACGAATTTGGTGGGGTTCGAAGTAATTTGAGCGAGTGGGTTGGGGTTGTATCGTGTTAATTCGTTAAAACCCTGCGCAATTCGGGGTTTTTGATCGGTCGAAAGTAGGTCGAGTGGGTGATGATTTGGCATCGTTTTTATTCAGAATGAGGCAGCTACCCTGTTCATTTCTTGGTCCATATAGCAAATCGAGAGCTGCGCGTGATGTGGCCAAATCTAGCAATTTTGGGGGACTGTAATTTTTCGCAACGCTTCAGGCATGGAAATTAGAATGAAAATAGCCATATGTACCGTGAGGTTTTGACGTTGCTGTGGTTTATATGAAACTCTATCTGTGTTATTTCATTCAACAAAAATTTCATATGAAAACTATTGGACCTTGGCCAAAAGACGAGGTATGTTTGGATGATGATGTAGTTATTATGTTTCGTTCGAAGTGTTCGGTTGATAAAAGAAACAAGCTTCATGAAGCTGAATTGTTTTTCCACAACAAACCAATTGCTGGTGATGATGCATTTTACTGTATACTTCAGGCACTTAATGAGGGACGGAGATATTTCAGGAGCAGTCAAGCAACTGAGAGGTTAGTTACTATAAGATTACCAACGCAATTTCACGTTAAACATTGCTTAATTTCAGACAGAATACTAGTAGTTCCGTACAATATTGCTTTCGAGTGGAATGGAGAGGATCGCGCCCTTCTAGAAAATTAGAGAAAGCAACTAGAAAAACTTACTGAAGTGAGTAAGGTATCGATACGTAAAATCATGCCCCCAATTGATCCAATACAATGGACGCCAAGGATATTGTAAATGAGGTTGAACGTTCAGAACAGCAGTGTGGTTTACTGAAAGTATTCTTTCTGCTCATCGTTTGTATAACATATGTGTATAGTCAAATAAAGAAACTGTATGACTAGTGTTTTATATCATCAAAATTTTCGATTTTGATAATGATTTCTTCTTCTTGTATTTATTTTCGTCGAACACTTCATTGAGCGCACCCAGAAAACAAAGTTTCCTTCAGATTAGCGACAGCTAATATTCTTGATGCCGCAGCGTTCAAGAGAGAATGTTTTTTTCTGTAGTGCAGTTGCTTTGTCATTGTTAAGGACATTCAGACACCCCACAGTGATACCGGGTCGATTGGTGTAATCGATAAACCTCACCCATTGAAATCAATATCTAGGCGACCAACAATTGCCTACTACACATAACCAGCTGGAAAACATCTACCGTGACCCAGCAGAGAGAACTATCAATTGAGTACTAGTTAGAACCTTTTCTCGTTCGACCACCAACCATTAATCAATTGCTTAACATGACTCGTTGGGGGAGTGAATGGCAACGTTGATATGGAACTGTTGATAACCCAGGGTGTGTAGTCTCACAGAAAAATGTCGAATATGAAACAACGAATTCAAGTAGTATTTTCTCTAGGGAAAGTGCGAATAATACTTATCCAAAAGATGAAGAAGGCGGAGAATCGATATGGTGATAGAAATAGTTGTTTCATCATACCAAAAAGAAGATATCCTTGGATTCTTGTTCTATGATTTGATCGATTCAATGATACATTGAGTTGCAAACATTCATGAAACCGATATTGGTTCAATATTACGGAGACATTGGTACATATTGTAGCATATTGACAATTGAAAAATCATTCGGCAATATTGGTTCAATATTTGGATTCTCATAACTATATTGGTACAGTATTGTGACTAAAATGTCTTTTTTTTTTTCATCTGGTGATCCCACTCTATGTGCTCAAGAAATCTCTGATACCATCATTCTGGGAATGGAAACATTTATTCCAAGTAGTACAAAGATACCACAGTCTGAGAAACTATGGTTCAATAAAAATTGCTCTAAGTCTGTTACATCCAAACAAGCAACATTTAATCGCTGGCGCCAAAATTCAAGTTGAGGAACGATATCTGAGTATGTCAATACAAGAAATAGGTGTTGTGCAACAATTGAAGCTGCTAAAGAAATCATAGAATTCGTTCAAGCCTTGTTGAATGTCCAAACGATTTTTGTTCGTTTCGGTCAGTTGCTGAAGCTGTTGCCAAAAATGTCACTTTCGGTTCATTTTTCCCTTTTACCAAAGAAGGTGGATCATAAGTCACCACTGGCCAACAAAGAGCAAATATATTTGCTAACATGTTTGCTGGAAATTCTACTCCGGACTCATCTGTCGACAGTCATATGCCTGAAATAATTTTCAACCAACAGAATACAAGAAATATTTTAATAGACCTGAAGACGAATAAGGCTTACGGATCTGATGGAATCCCAGCAAAAGCTCTCAAAATGTGTGCCCCCAAATCGACACAATTACTTTGCGAATAATTCAACCTTTCGCATAAGTTCAGCCAGTTAATTATAGACCAATTGCATTGCTTCCTATCATTTCCAAAGTCATGGAAAAAGCAATCAATATCTCATCAAATATCTATAGAAATTAGGAATAATTAATGATCAACAATATTGATTTCTCCATCAGGGATCAACCAGTGACTTATTGGCGTATGTTTCCCACATTTGGCAGCATTCCATCGGAAAATTTGGAGAAACATTAGCTGTTCTACTCGACATTTCAAAAGCGTTTGATCTAGTTTGGCATAGAAATCTCCTTCGAAACTGCCGTCTTATGGTTTGCCTTTCATTTGTGTGCTTTGTTGAAGAGTTCATTGTCTGATTTGTCTCTGTATGTGGTTTTTGATGGAATATCATCTGATATTCTCCCAGGTGTTCCACAGGGTTCAGTTCTAGCGCCCACAGCAGGGAGGATGTGTTATATGATGCCATAACTTTCAGACAATGGTGGCATGTTTCTAATTTAGAATTTTCATTCAACGGATGAAGATACTTATGCATGCACATTTGTCTGTAGAGAATGCTATCACAAACCCAAAATCTTTCGAAAGTGTCATTCGGTAATTGCCTATGTAGCCGAACTCCCTTAGCAGCTCACTCGATGGTAAGTTGGTCGACCAGTGTTACGTTACACTATGGCCTGGATATATTGAGAGTTTTTTTGAAAGAAACTAATCAAAAATGCGCTGGAAAATTGAGAAACCATTCTTGTTACTATTTATTGCTATTTACTGTTTCTATATATGGAACTGAACATCGGAAAGTTGACAGTTTTCATTGGGACAATAGCAATTAGTGTCATTGTTCATACTTCACCTACACATTCTCTCACTTTTTCTAAATATCATCGAGATACCAACGAATGACTCATTATTTTTGCCAATGATGTCTTCGAAAATAATGATCTTTCATCTCTGCCAGTTTCATCGTGATTGATTCGATGAGTACAGTCTTACCACCCTTTTCTTTCGAACTTACTGATCTGCCGAACCTTTTTCTTCAGTCCTTTCTAATTTCTTGTCTCTCACGAGTTTCAGGTAATCAAAATGAAAACAAATTCAGTTGATGCTCGCTTTAATAGATGTTCCGGAGACCACATGAAAATAGAAAAAATAGTGAATTTTTTAATATTGATGCAAGATGGTGATGGTCTAGATAAAAATGAGTTCTACCATATGGAATCGCATGATATTTCATTGATGACAGATGCGTGTATTTATGAAGAATTAGAGCAATGAGGTAGAAAAAGGCGATATCAATTCGATTTGATCCATTTTATCGGAGATACTGAGTCACGCAAATAATTAGGTTTCAATAAAACGTGTCCCTTGATGATATCTCATATCTTCCATCGATATTACGGAAATGAACGCGTTATTTGCCTGTTTGTTAATCATCTCGTGAAAAGATACGTATTGTACAGTTGATACAACTGCCACGAAAGGGGACTTTTCCAAATTTCACGCACGATATTCTGGAATTAACCAATTATTCTTTGTATCTGTATAGACAGAGCAGACCGTAAAAGACCAACTCTATGCCTGAATCACTCATTTACTGAACCAAGATGCATGAAAACTCTAGTGCGCGGACTTATACCTGAAAAATCGTAAGTCCAAATTCTCGATATCTTGCATTATTGCTTTTGAACAATTTTAACTTGAGGAATCCTTCCGAAGGATTGCCAATAGTGGCGCACTTTATGAGTCTGTCAAATTTTCTGCACGTCTCACGGCAGTTTTGTAGGTTATTGGCATTTGAGAACCCTCACCTGAAAGAACTTTTATTCCATTTAATTTTGATTTTTAATCACCGTTTTCGGATCTTTTTTCACTAGGCACAAAACAACCATTGTCACTGATGCTGAAATAATATGTTGAACTGGGAGCTTCTGGAAAACCATCAATAAATTACACAAATATAACTACCGAAGTAGGAGAAAGGTCTTAGAGGTTAATTTTGTTTTCTCCATCGTCAGAAACAAGATGAATTAAAACCCTGGTGTGTTGACTAATACCTAATAGATTGTAAGCAAATTCTCTCGACTTTTCGCTATCTTGATTTTGATCAATTTCAACTGAAGAGATGCCTTCGAGAGTTTGCCAGCAGAGGCGCACCTTACGTGATTTTAATTTGATCTGTGATGCAATGATATCCGTCTGCTCGACGGCCATTCAATAATTCATAGATTCATAGGTTATGTTTATTTCATGGTCTCATGTTTTTCATGCAATTTCTTGCTCTCCCGCGGAATGCTAGAAATTATGTGGTCATCACATTTTGACTGATTATTAGGTATTCCTTTTGCTTTTGATTTGATGAAAAATAAATCAAAAACTCAATGATTGTGAAGTGATTTTAAATCTTCCGAAACAATAATAGTTGTGAGTGAAACTGGAAAGTATTGATATCTTTTTACTTTCTGAGGAACCGAAGATAGGTAAGTACTGTTTTTCTTCATAGTGTAAATAAAAATGCAATTTCAATGTGATTACGAGCCGATGATATGAGGGATAATACCTACACGTTACACGACCGTTTAATTTTGAGCTTTGTGAATAGGTTCATAATAAATCTATCACTATAAAATCAAACAAATACGAGAACAGCAACGATAAACACTTGAAAAGAATATAAACAAGAAAAACGTGGAAAAAACAAGAACTAGGTACAAGATTTTGAATATTAAAGGAACTTGCATGTATTCAAATTCAAATCGAACTGTCAAATATTTCAAAAAGAATTAATAGCTTTTTATTATTCGAACTTGACCTTACGTATTTTTGTATACTGATAATTCTATTGGTGAACGAAAGATCCCGCAAGAGTTTATCCAATGAGACCGCCAGTATCGAAAATCACTCGTTAGCTGGCGCCTCAATGAATGGCGCCCTTAGAAAATCGCATTTGTATCACCACCTCAACACCACCTACCGACAAAAAATGTGAGTTTGCTCTTCGATTACTCGGGTCGAGAGGAATTGGCTAAACAAAAGCATATCGGTCAACGCACCAGAATCTTGGTCAGAAAAATCTCAATTTTCTATTTCAGAAATATTTGTTGAAACTATCATTTATTTACTAACACTAAGACATAATTTACCTGCGGTAGCTACTTAATATTTCATGGAGATGGATATTAGATTCGGCACTATCAACACCACAAACAATCCAAAATCCTTCATCATGAAAGTAACTAGAGGTAAGAAATTCATTCAACAGTAGCAATAGTAACGATAAAAACGTGGAAATTACAACGTGAAATGAAACAAACAAAACCAATTGGAATAGAATTGAATACTGAGTTTATCAGAACTTCAAAATGCATTCAAATTTTAAATAGGTACTTCAAAATGAAGTGTCAAACTGTCAAACTTGTCTGTAAGGGATTAGCTTCCTATAAGGTAGCTTGTCTAAACAAATTTTGTGTACTTTGATTCTATTGGTGAACGAAAAATCCCACCAGAGTTTAGCGAATGAGACCATCGCGTCGGTATCAAAATTCTCTCGTGAGCTGTCGCTTGGTTGGAATTGAAACTTTGAAAAATCAAATTAGCATCACCACCTACCGTCATAAGATGTAATCTCTCGCTTCGATTTCTCGTATCGATAGGAACTGAATAAACAAAAGCTTATCAGTCAAGGCACCGGAGTTTTTATGCATCTTGGGCTGAACCAAGGACAGTAAACTATTATAGAGGATGGCCAGTTCCCTATACCGCAATGTTATCCTGTCAACTGACGTCACCACGATTCCTTCCGTAGTTTATATGTACATTTCGTGATGCAGTGGAACTAATATGATGAAGTTTGAGCTACTCTAACGAAGCGGCTGTTGTCAATTGCCATCAATGCCATGCCATATGCTTGCCATCTTTCATTCATAATTCAATTTACAACAAAAATTCATGCTTTCATCCTCAGCTGCTATGCCGCAGTTGGATTTCAAATTATCAATCAACTTGAGTTGTTCAATTTCAGGCGTTCTGTATCGAAGGGACAGTTGGTTTTCGGGGAAAAATCTCTTCTTTTCCATGAAGAATGCTTCCTTCACAGTGTAATCCCAATATAGGTATAATGAGTATTTTTATTTCATACTAGTTAATGACATGAATTCATAACAATTGAAATGTCTATCAATAATAAAACAAAACATTAGTATTGTGAATCTGTTTTTGGTTATGTTGACGGAATCGCGATGACGTCAATGACAGCATAATGAAATTGGCGAATCGGGCCATCCTCTGTAAAAATAGTTTACTGTTCTTGGGGCTGAACGTATTCGTTGTTGCAGAGACCAATTAGATCTATCGCAGCTTAGCAACAGCATAAACGCAAGCAAAACCGATAGTGATAGTGTTAGAATACTGCCCCCGATCTATTGAATAACAGAATGGAAGTTAATTAAAAATCAGTACTGATAATGATAATAGCATATTAACGAGCATGGAATCATAGTCATCTCCCACGAGTATGAAGTTTGCAACGAGTGAGAAATTAGTATTCCATGAGTTATACACTACATTTTATCTACGGCTACAATAGATAATAGCGGAATGATTTAACAATACACTTGTATAGACTCCAATATCAATATTCTTTTTTTTTGGCTGTTGTAGGTTGAGAACTCAAAAAAAATAAAGGAAATTTGTTTTTCAGATGTTATGCCATTCAAAATTTCCATTGAATTACAATCGAATAAGTGAATAGAGCTGGTATTACTTTCAATTTCATATTCCATGGGAGACATGACTTATTGTATAATAATAAATACAACTGTAACACAACAAAGTCATTGTTTTATCGGATTCCAAATGATTTTTGATATATATGCACCCCCAATATTTAATATTATGCGAACGAAGTATTCAGTTTTTACATGGATTTAGCCTCATTCTGAGACAAAAAGCTTCTTGATGTCGCCTTCAGAACGATGTATCACACATGGCATATTAAAAATTGGGAACGTTGTGATAGACGTTTTCTTTGGGGAATCCTGTATGAAATTCCTGTACAAGTAATGCCTGAGAACAATATAATTCCGGTCATTGTCGTTGTGAGTACCAACTTTCCAGGATCAATCCAGTCGTTGTATTATAAGAGTGAGTACACATGTCATGGTCGATTTTCACCTTGCTGGGCCTGATTTGAAAACCATCAGGGGCCAGTTTCGTAAAAGTACAAGTCTTGTAGCTACAAGAGAAAGACAGAGCAGTTAGTGGTAAAAAACGACTAAAAACGACCATTTACCATCGTGTTTCTTCGTGTTTCTTTTGTAGCTACAAGACTTGTACTTTCATGAAACGAGCCCCAGGTCGTTAGACACCGATTGTCAATTCCAGCAATCCAAGATCATTCATTTTACCGGAACGCATCCAGATTTGACCTAGAACAGATAAGGAAATACAGACACAGTCTCAATATTTCACATCGCAGCAAGGTAAATCATTTTAGCAATTATTATATTATCGCCTGCAGACCACGGTTGAGGGCTATAATTACAAAGATAAATTAGTTATCTGTCAGACAGATGGAAGGAATGAGAGGGTGCGCGTGAGTTATGTTTGTCAGTGATGAGGATGAGAACTATTGGTTATTTTCATTTGAAAGATATCTTGCATTGAAAACCCGGTCCGAAAACTGGATTACTCATACTGAGAACTTCAACAAAGACGTTGAAACTTCAACTATATTATCAGAAATGCAAATGCCTGAATTGGAAAAAACATGTTTGTACCGCAGATAAAGTAGATCAGTTCTCGCTTCTTGAAAAACCAGGAAAAAAATCGAAGTGCAGCGAAGACTCATATCATTCAGTATTCCACTCAATCCTCAGGTGTGGCGTCATCAATTAGAGCAATCCATATCGTAGGTATATTATCATTGTGTGTAGAGAGAATAGAGCATAATTCCAGTCGAACTGACAAACAGTAATCTGCACATATTTTATCCTTCAGAGAAAAAACTTTGTGTTGCTATAGAAAAGAAAATGAGCCGAAATAGGTCATTAAGATATGGCGTTCCTCAGGGGATGGTGCTTGGTCCCATTTTATTCATTATTTATATAAATTTCATTTTCAACTTACCTAATCCCGCCAAAATAATAAGTTTTGCTGACGCCACAAATTTTTTGAAACATGTTCGATGTTTTATACTTCATTATTATTCTAATCAATAAAGTAACTCTTGTCCGTTCTTGTGTTATTCGTATTATTATGTATTTTGAAAACTATTCTGACTTGTCTTAAAATTATATGTTCCTGAAGACGAAATAGTAATTACATTACTAGTACGGAAAGTGACATTAACAACACTATCACTATTTTTCCTACGACCACCCATTTTATTGAACAATATGTTGATATCAGGTCGTGTATATTGACTTACCTGACTAATCCTACGTTTTATGTGTCCGTGTCTGGTTTTCTGGTTGCTGCCTATCTTAGATACAGGTAGATCGTATTATAGACATTTCGATATAAAATATTTAAATTTTGTTCTAATGAAATTGAAAAACAAGAAATATCATAATTAGATTGATGTAGACGAGATATAAATTCATATCACCGGTAATGTTAAATCAAATCTGAATCATATCAAATATTTCCTGACAGTCAAACTTTCAAATAAATCCTGAAAATGATTTTTCAGTTCAGAGAAAATAGACATACATTCACAAGAGATCATTTTCATATGAATTCGTTCGCAGTAAACTCAAGTATGACTAACTACTATCATCAAGCATAGAAACTACACAACAACGTCAAACCATAGCTCATTGCCATCATCAAATATTCTTCTTCCTAGCGCTTCGTCACCGAATTCACTTAGAATCGTCAATAAGTCGAATGAAGGGGAGTAGATTCATCGTTCTCAGACGACCTCATTACCACTAGGCCCTTGGCAAATTCCTGGCTAATGGCAGGCAAGACATCATGAACATTTTCAATTAGTTTCCGGTAATTCTGACATTCTGAATTATTCCCTCACTGCATATCATCCGTTACATTTTGGTTGGAGCCCTCAGACCCCTGAAATAATTAAATTAAAAATGGATTGGTAATTATGACGAATACTTCACAGCCGAGGAGTGACTGCCGCCATATTTCGTTCGTTGGTGACTGAAATGGAAAAAAATTATAATAATATACCGTGTGACACAGACTCATGGTACACACCTGTTTTCTGCTCAGTTTCTCAAGCTATATTTCTCAAATTTTTAACATTGAATATGCTGACTAAACGGTTTGATGTGACCATGAGAAAGCCAGGGATACCAGGTTTGATGGTGTTATCTCCGAAGACTCCGGAGATATCACCATTTATTTTATCGTTGAGCTCAACATGTTTCTGGAGGGTCAATCCAATTCTCTCTCCCATTGATTGAGCTTAAGGATAAAATAAAAGGCTATATTTCCGTAGTCATTAGAGATAACACCATCAAACCAGGTATCGTTGGATTCCCCATGAACATCCCTAACCGATCATGTAACAATATATAGAGTGTCCCATTCGAGAATCGAAAGTCATTTCCGGAAAAAATCGAAAGTTGATTTGTTTCCAAATATGTCTAAAACTGCCGTCTTGTGCGCATATTTATCGTTCTAAATTTCAGAAATATTTCTAGAGGAAATGAGTCTGTGTCACACAGTATAGAGTGGCTTTCAGAAAGTCTGCACTATATAGAAAACTGTTTCATTTATGATTTCCCATAAAATTCATTCTTCTGTACGGTCCATAGTCCGAAATGCAATAGTCGTATTATCCTATGCCCTCCATCTTAATGGAAGCAAAAAAATATGGAATTTTTCTGAAAGTAAATTTTTTTGGAAACCATGAAACCTTCTACAAAAAATGATCTCAATGAATATTCTTAAGGTGTGCCATACAGAGATATCTCCAACGTCGCCCGAAGTAATTGTATAAGCTTCAAAAGTGAGCAAAAATGTAATGCCCATCAATGGTCATTATCTTAATAAAAAGCGAAAACAATGAGCTTCACTTACCGTTAGCTATCACACTCTCCTGAATATTTTTGTATCAAAAAGTACTCACAATGATGCCATTATCGTTGAACTTTTTTCGACCTCAATGTCTCTCGTTAGGACCAATTGCAGGAATGACTTTAAACAAATTCCACTTAGTAAAGTGGTAAATTATATTCACTTCATACGTGCTTTTTCCTGTAGGTATTTGTGACACAAAAACTCGTAAACTTCTTCACATGACTCCTGACTTTTGAAGTACTCAACTTAAAACCTGAGCTGAGGAATATTTTGTTATAACTATGCCTGGTTCATGGACCAAACCTTTATTTTATCTTTGGATAACTTTCTGAAATGGAAAGATAAAGTAGAAGTAAAAGTTTATTTCATGGACCAGGTTTGTCTCTAATGATAATAGCTCCATCGGTTTCGAATGAGGGGACATTTCTGATTCTCGTGATTCAACAAAAAATTCGAAAAATTCACCATCAACATTCTGCAAGGAACATTGTCAATCATATTCAAGCAATAATAACCATCCTTTCATTTGTATCCCAGACCTTTTCATTTTGCATCACACTTCCGAAACTTTCATTACAGCAATTATTTTTTATTTCAAAATTCCATTTCGCTCATTCTCTACTGAAAAACTTAGAAATGAGGCCATTAAATATCAATAAAGCACAGCAGTATCTTTTTTTAGAACAAACATTTGCCATTTATTACCAGCCAGAATACGAGTGGCAGACTAATTATTAGACTGTGAGCTGAAAGAAATCCAAACAGGTAGTTTTTTTGTGGAAATCGCTGAGTTACTGCCTGAAAAAGCGGCTTGTTACATGAAATGAATGAACAACATGAACAGCTCGTTGAATTGCAGAAAAACCTCATAACTCTTGGAATATTACATTCGACGAGAATATTGGATCATAACTTCAACTGAGCGTGGAAAGTGGTACTTTGTGTTATGTAAAAAAAGTTGAGGGCTAAAAAAACTATATTTGAGGACGAAAAGGAGCATAGTTTTGAGTGATTGGGATATTTCACAGATGAATTATAATTTTCTTTTCCTATTCTTCCGCGGTCATTTTGTTGCTTTCCATTTTTTCTTTTCCCTCTCTATAGTATCTTTATCGTATATTGATATTACAACTGAGCTAACTTGGCTATTTGATGGGATTGCCTCGTGAATGGTTTCTCTTGGGCAATGAATGCATGATTATTATCATTTTTTTCGACTGTGTCAGGAGCTACCGACATCCTAGAGGAGGGGGAGAGCATGTATTACATTCCTAACAATTTTTATGGGAAAGAATTACATGACAAAATATTCATAATTTTTTTCAACTAATTATAAAGGGCTACTTGAAAATATAAAAGTTTTGAGCACATTAGGCAGATTCATGGCTCTTGCTGAGATCTCCTCGTTATCGACAATTTCATCAAATCTAAATATGTTATATACTTGAACATAGATTTGTTCATCATGTTGCGTACACTGCCTGACTTAACCTTGAACACAGAAACTCAAGCTATGTTTTTTTATTTTTTATTTGATTGCATATTCGATTTCGTTTCACAGATAATCAACCATAAAATATTATCATCTTACTGATGTAATTTTCCAGACGTATTCAGCTTTTTTGCATATGGAACAATATAATGTCAAAAGAAAATTATTCACTATGTACAACTCATTGGCAGAATCTGTATCAAGTTATTGAATCACAGCCTGGGGAGGATCTTACAAAATCTCTTTACAAATTTTGCAAACCACTCAAAGTTCAAATAAAAAAAGGAAAGTTTCCACTCAAACTTCACTGTAGAAAATGATCTTCGAAAAACCAGAAAGTTTTTCAGCTGAGAAACATTCTATAAAGAGTTATCTGTATTCGGTATTTGAAGGGATAATGAGTTCAACGAAAACAAAAGACATATGCATTATGTTCATTTTCCTGAATAACAATCGTGTAATATCGTTTATTTACAACCATATATGTAATGCTGTCATTACTAACGTCATTGAAGGTTGGGAAATTTCACATTACAAACCTCTACTTTCCGCCCTCATTTCATCTATTCTAGACTTCAGTTGTCATTTATTGACTTCATCTGACATTTATTTATATTAGTGACAATTGTGTAGTCACGGTAACAATATATCTACTTGATTCTTCTGAGAAAACCCAGTTCTTGGTAATTTGTCGTTGAATGTAATATTTTAGATATGTTCAGAACGAAACAGAAATGTAGTAATTTCAATCGAAATATGATGGTTGTAAATTAAATAGTATACAAACCTCGGTAGGAAGTGATTCATTCCTGTCTCGAGATCATAACTAACCTCGACGCTTTGCGTCTCGGTTAACTAACTGATCTCAGGTTAGGAATGAATCACTTCCTACCTCGGTGTGTAATATACCATTTGCCTGCCCTTGCATTCATTTCCCTGGTATCTCATAACACCGCATTACACTTGATGAAGTTATTTTGTTATCGATACATTCAATATTCTCAAGTATCAATAACCAGGAAACGATACATTCGTTCCACACACGCGATCTAAATGAAATCTGGAAATGAGTTGCAAGTTATTTTCCCGACTCGGGTTCACCCTTGCGTTATGGAAAATGGAAAAGCTCCAACAGCGATTGAGGTTGCAGACTGAAGCCCATTGAGATAATTCGTTTCTTTCATATCGGTATTGTTTGGAAGTGATGCGTTATTGGGTTCTCCTGTGAGCATTCGGAACAACCACAGTGGGAAAATATTTATCGAAATTTCATTTCCAGGAAAATTCGATGATTTCAAAGTGTTACACGACTTTCCTCATTGAATGAGTGATCAGATATCAGTGTGCTTCCTGAATGACTTTTTTGGTATTGGATCAGGTTTATCATATCTACAGCCTTAAACTTTCAAGACAAGAGAACTGAACTGAATCTAGTTTTGTACATGAAATGATGAGAAACTTTTCCAAAACGAGGAATTCTTGAAGTCATAGCCTCCTGAATGAGTAGGTTGTCAATAAAAATAACCGTGGGTTTTCATCGTCATCACTATGAATCATCACTCACATGCTTTTCTTCCATCTATCCGACAGATAACTCATTCATCCTTTGTGTTGAAAAACTTGCCCTTAGATTAACCAGAGCTACGTGAACAATAAAATTCATTCAGATTAATGATTCATCTATTTTATAGGTTGGTATGAAGGTGAAATTCGGTGTTTTTCCAAATTGAAGTTCTAATATCTCCTGAACCAATCATTTTTGTCAACAATCTTATTGGAATTTTATGTTCAAAATAATGTATTTGATTCAGTTCCCTACCAAATTAAAATTTGAGTGGAATAAAATCCATTTTCTGAATCATTTGTGGATTAAGACTAGAATCGATTTCACTAATGGAATTTTTCGCATACATTTTTTTTAGGAATACTTAATTAAAAAGTTATCCTGTTCATTCATTTAAAAAACGAAAAAGCTTCATACTCGGGAAGTATATGGCTAAACACCTGTTGGGTGAACATACTCAAAGTGAATTTTAGAACTATTTCCTGAGAGTGATATCGCGATGTTTTTCATTTATAGTGAATAACCTCTTCAGACATATGTCGTCTCTTCTTCTCATAGTAACAATTTCAATTTCTCAAGTTATTCAATATTTTGTAACTTTGTAGGCGATGATTTCGCATTCGATTGGTTCTTTTCTTTTTCTATGAATGATAGATGTAGGAGTATATTGCCCTGTGGATGGAATCATCTGTTGGACAATAGGTTTTGCTCCTTTTTTTGTTTTTTTTTTTTTCTCCCAAACTTTATTTGTATTGATTCAGAGGATAGCCAGAGCAATTACTCACAGCAAATAACAGAAACAAAATTTCAGATAATTATTTATTCAGCTCAGAATAATATCTCAATCGAAACATTAATATACAATTTGTAAAGTAGTGGAGAATATCTTGAGATTGATGTGTAGTGGTAGTAGGTACATATCTTGTCCTGATATGATGATGCTGATTCATTGGTTTCCACTTGTCTGTTGCATCTCAGTTTCTCAGAGGTTCACAAAAGGGTTAGTTCGCTTCTTTCTTCATGATGTAGGAGGAGGGAAGTGGAGTAATATGAAAAAAAATTAAAATCATTAGATCGGGTAACTTAGTGGTTTCACGACTATCACGGAAATCAGTGAATATTATCAGGAAGTCGTGGTATTTTACGAATCATTGATAGATTATTATAAGATAATCACGCTCATTACTTTTGCCGGCAAAATCTTAGAGATTTAAGTTCTAACTGGCCGAATGGGTAACTACCCAAGGCCAAAAAAAAAAATATGTATGAACATCATAGCTAATTCTGGTTCAAATTACTGAGAAGTTTTAAATATATTTTGAATATCAATACTGATATGAATATGAAGAAAACAATACATTTGGGGTTTTTTTTGAGAAAACCAATAACTTTAAGCAATGTCCAGCTAGTTGACACTGCCAAACTTCTAGGTCTGTACATAGATAAGACTCTATCTTGGGAGTCTCACATTGATCACATATGTAAAAAATTGAACCAGGCTCTATTTGCCATACATCAGATTAAGGAAGCACTTAACTTAGATGTTATCAAGACTGTTTATTATTCGTTGGCTTATTCGCATATGGCCCAAAATATATTAATATGGGGCACATCTATTGGCGCAAAGCGGGTATTCATTCTCCAAAAAAGATTGATCAGAACAATTTACGACATTGCACCCAGAGATAGCTGTAGGTCTGCTTTCTCAAACAACAAAATTTTAACAGTACTCTGCATCTATATTTACAAAGCTCTTCTCTACGTTAAACTCAACAATCTAACTGTCAATCGGGAATCATCCGCCCATGAATATGAAACACGAAATAAAAAACTGTTAACAATCCCCAAGCATAAAACATCAACATTCAAGAAATCGCTCTTATACAACGGTACGATACTATTCAATTCATTGCCACAAGATATCAGAGACATGCCTGTAGTTTTGTTCAAAAAGCAAATAAAAGAGGCTTTAGCAATTAAGGGATATTATAGCTTGGAAGAATTCCTGCATGGAAATCTGTTGCTCTTTATAATGTGTTGTTCTCACTACATCTCCTCTTCAATATTTGAAATTTTATTTACATTCATAGTTAATGTGTCAATGTTTTACATTACCTGTTTTGTGATTGTATACATTTTTATTTATTTATATTCTTGTGCACATACTTGTACAGCAATTGTTTACTTTTGTATTAAGCTGTATATTTATCTTCTCTTGACGTGTCTAATATCATGTAAATGATCCAAAAGACGAATAAAGAAATGAAATGAAATGAGATAGCAAGCACCTGAACTCTGGAAAAATTACCTTGGGGGGGGGGAGAGAAATTTTCGGACATCTCTTAGAAATTATGAATCTTTGAATATCAAAGATTGATACAGCGGTTTTTTTATTGATGTCATATTTAATTATTCGTGTGATTCCATCGATTTCCATCACATCAGTTTTCCCTTATCACTTTCAATATTTATGCAGAAATCTGGAATCACTTCCAACACCAAGTAGCATGTATTGAACCTATCTCAAACTATTCATAGACAAGCTCTAAGAGAGCAACTCATTTGGTGATTTTCCATATGCATGTCTGATCTTTCAAGTGAGAACTATGTTGTGAACGAGATGTTTTCTCGAGCAAATCATTGATATGAAGCAGAAACAGAGTGGGCGCCAGAACTTAACCCTGTGGAACACCTGGGAGAATATCAGATGATACTCCATCAAAAACCTCATACAGGGATTTATCAGAGAAGGTACTCTTCAACAAAGCACACAACGGATAAGGTGGAGCATAAGACAGCACTATAAAAAGGAGACCTGGATGCCAAACTCTACCAAACGCTTTTGAAATACAACAGCTATCGTTTCTCCGAATATCTTGATTGAATGCTGCCAAATATATAAGCCGTTCACAATGAATACCTCTCTCCAAGCATAATACCCCTTCCAGAACAGCCAATTAGGCTACATCAAGGACTCGTTTGATAAGACATATTCGCTTCGATATAAACTTCCACACTGGATAATCCTCTTCTTTGTTGCCTTCTCGTCTTATTTCGAATGCACATTCACTCCATTCCCCCAAAGCCCCCAAAATCTCTCCCCGAGAGACTCGACTAACATTAGCTCAGAATTATCTCGCTCTTCCAATTAATGGCGTAGTTCCTTCGATAAAGCAGCAGCATCCGGCTCGGCACACCGAATCTTGTTAGGTTAACCCTTTCTAGATTAACGCTGCCACGAAGAAATTCAGAGGTACGAGCTGGTAAATTGCCCGCATGTCAACAGTCAACATACACTCGATGAGCGCACGTGTAGGTGAAAGGTTGATGAATATGACTACAAAATTGAAAGGCGCTCAGGAACTTCGTACGGGTATAATAATTTAGGTTAATCATACATAGATTGTGAAGTTTTTGAACTCTTTCTTTCCGATTCAATATCAAAAATACAAAACATTTGAAGAAGAAACGCATCAAGAAATAACTGGACAGTCTGTTGATATATGTATATTTGTATTCTTCATAGACGTTTCAGTCCAGTAAATGAAGGGACGAACCTGTGGATAAGTCTATGAGTTCTTCACTTGTGGTTCAATTTGTAGGTCGTCACAGATGTTTTCAAAGGCCCCAACACTTAACACGATTGCGTTCATGGAAATGGCCGAAAATGGCCCCCAAACCCAAAAAAATGGGTTTCCCGCCAATATCTAACTGAATATACGAATTAGAGAATTATTAGCCATTTCATCGACTTGCCATGCACATCGTTTTGAAGCCAAGATGCTCTAGTTTCTACATAACTCCAAAATCGCATGAAAAATGTGAATAAACAAAAGGATCATTTATTAGAACGCGGGGAAAGTACAAAAAAAAATTCAGAGATCATTCAAGACCCCCCAAGGACCCATTATAAAGAAAAATTTTCGATGAAAGACTATTTTTGAAAAAAATGTAAACAAATTGATGAAACAGTGTCGAAATGGTGCGGAAAAAAATTTTCACAGCTTATTAAATCTTTTTGCCAAATAAGAAAGAGCTTCGAAATACATGAAATGATAGTTACGGGTTTCCTCATTATCTTGAACTTTGAGTCATTGAAAAATGTTAGTTTTTGCCTGAGTTATGAAACAATTCGTCCGCCCGCCTCCAAGCGAATGCATAGACAACAGAATTCCTATAGAGAAAGCGGCAGCTAAAATGAGGAGAGTTTTGGGTCCCTTCATTTCGAAACCTGTTGAGTTTTCGGAAAAAATGATGGGGGTCATTTTTGTAGATAATGAGACGATCTTTAATTCTTGTATGAACGAAAATTCTCTAATTCGTATATTTATATTTTTCTGGGTTTGGGGGCCATTTTCGGCCATTGCCATGAACGCAACCGTGTAAGTTTTCGGTCTTTTGAAAACATCTGTGACGACCTACAAATTGAGCCACAAGTGAAGAACGCATAGACTTGTTCACAGCTTTCCCTAGTTTCGGATCTTCAGTTACTGGACTATTTGATCCACTTACAAAAATGAATTAAGGGTCTATCTAGGAAAAATACTTGCCTAAATCTATTTTTATGAGTAAATAAAACTTTCATATTCACATATCAACAGAGAGTGTATACTAGAAGTATAAATCAACGAAGAAAATGGAAAAAAATATGGAAGAAAATGAAATCATACCCAAGTAGCATAAATATATTGGACCATTATTGATTCTATATTATGAGATTTTTGGCCGACTATTGAGAATATTATATTGGTGATTATTTTTTTCACTTGTCAAAATGTGACGTTTTTGGCATTTCAACCAATAGTAGCGGGTTATTCTATGGTTATTCTAGCCAATCATTGGGTATTATACTGATAAAACTAGCTGGTCCTTTCGATTGTTTCGATAAAACGTTGTTTACCTTTGAACTGTCAAAACTATACGGTTTACCGCGTCGATTCTATTGAACTGGCTCATATTTATATAAATTATCATGAATGAACAGTTACCTTATTATTAATAGTCATTCACTTTTCACTTTTTCAGCATAATAATAACATAACACATTTCAATGAACACTCAAACACGTAAATAACTCATAACCTCAACTTTATGACAGATATAGCGATTCAAATATTTAAGGTTTCCTTCAAATGAAGATGGCGTACAATTAGTTTTCATTAAATACAATTCATTTTTTGTTGTATGAGAAGAAACCGTTGTATGCAGATTTTGATACAACGACATAACGAATGATTTTATGTTCCTTCTGGCGCGATTTTCATGTCATAAGAAATTTTCAATTATCAACCTTGTACAATGAGAGGTGTGACGCCATCTCTTGGTATCGTCATATCATATTCAATGCGTAAGCATTATATCTCTTCTGGATCATAGAGGGCATACATCGTTGTTTGACATTTCAAATTAGTAAAATTTTCATCTTTTCTTGTTTCCTTCTAATGTAAATGAAATACTGATCAATTAAATTGTTCTTCCTTCTATTTGTTCAAAAAATAATCTTTCCAAATACAACTCGTTCTTCAAATTTAATAAGATAAATTTTCATTTTCGAAACACTCAAACTTTTTTATTTTGAGGCAAAAGCATTCAAACAAACCGAATTAGATAAAATCACTCGTCCTACGGACTCGTGATTTCATCAATCGGTTCGTTTTCATACTTTTGCCAAATAAAAAAGTTTTTGTGGAAAATGAAAATTTATCGATTAAATTTGAAGGACTCGTGGTATTACCTTTGATAAAAAAATGTGAACATTTGGCGATATTGGTTCAATAATCGAAAACAATATAAGGATAATATATTGTTATGACTATATTGGTACAATATTGTAGACAATGAAACTGTAAGGAAAATTATTCTTGCAATGTCACTTCATTATTTTTAGGTTTGGAACTTTACATGAGTCTTATACACTTCATTTAAAGTTTTAAATCTACTTACATGTACTAACCGAATACCTATCTGAAAAAAACTTTTGGTGTTGCGGGGCTTGAACTCACTATCTTCAGTATGGAAAGTTTCAATTGTCCATCAAATTTGAATTTCACATTCAAATTGATAAACTTCATTTTCCGTCCAATTTTTACAATTCATTTCTCAATATAAATGACTTTTGAACATTTTTGAAAGTGTTCAGTTCAACATATAACATATATACATTTCAAATCATCTTTCGAACAATTCGTTCACGCCAGTCCCAAATCTACCCACACAGTAGGTTTTACCTGGAACTTTTCAGAAAACAACTACTCCCCTGGCTAATACCACGAAGACATTGAATTATATCCGACCGGTGCCAGTGCAGGTTTCTTCACAGAAGAAAATCCTGCATTTGCTTTTGGCGATACAAATGAAAATATCGATTTTCAATTATAGGGACGGACACACTTACAGACCGGTTTCGGGCTATTTGACCACTTGTCAGTACAAGGCAGTGCCATCATCAACATAAAGTTGATGACTTCCCATAATTAAAAATCAAAATCCTTCGTGGTATCAATCCCCGACCAAAGCTGATGCGAACAACGAAGTTATTGCACCATCTACTCATGGACGAGGTTTTCTAAAAACAAACCGAATTCGCCCATTCATCCTGCGAGGAAAATGTAAAAACATTCGATGTAGTCGATGGGCTACGGCTCGTCCTAGAATTTCGTCTACTCGCCAAAAAAAAAACAGTATTTTCCGGACTTGTTACGTAAATTACTATTACAGTAATTACCGCTAGTTGCCTGAGAATAATGAAATCACCAAAAAAGCATGAATTCATATTGAGGTGGAGCGTGAGTTTCAATAGTTTTCCGATCCATTTTTTTAGATAATTCTCAATATGTAATCATGGGACTCACAATGTTCTCTGGAATACAGAAAGCTGCTCGTACTAGAAAAATAATCATAACCTCAAATTTGTCAAATGAGCCAATCGGATTATATAGATGTGCCAATTGATTTCAAAAACTGGTCCGATAATCATAATCGAAATGATATTTATTTCATTAGTTTTGACTGTTGAATAACAGGGCCACACAGAAGAACTGACTACTTGACAGAAGATCCTTAAGTACCGTTGTTGATACATTTTTTACAAAAAAATGATTCTTTGCCAAAAAAAGCAGGAGAGTCATTAGTGACAACAATCATTATACCTTGACCAACATCATAGATTGGGAAGGTACAAAAATACAAGATTACAAACACAGTTGTCACTGAGGTCCCATCCAGTGCAAAGTTATGATGTCTTCATCTCTTATTTGCGGTTTTCCGTTTTTTTTTTACTCATTATGTATGTTCAGTGTTCACTGTAGATTAGCTTTTTTGAAGTTCCTTGATTGCGATTAACTGAGGTACTCATTCTTGACATTATCCAATACTGTGGAGTCTATGGAAGTAAATATTTGTATTGTATTGAAGCTCTCCCCAAACGCATTCCTTTAATGGTCTCTTGAAATCGTGCTGGAATTCATTTCATCCTTTAGATTCCACCTTATTCAGCAGTTGATATTCGACATTGAACTAGTCACGTATCAACCCGATTCTTTGTTTTATCCAGTTGCAGCTGCATTCTCTTCTCCTGAGTTTTGAGTCTTCAATTTTTCTTGGGGGGGAAATCACTACAATGATTGATCGGTATGTACTGCTCACAACTACTCCAGAAAACAGTTGAAGCGGAGCATACCAATCAACCAGAGGAATCTGTAAGAAGGAATCCCCAAATTTAGAAGGTTCCATCAGTAATACATCCTCATGTCCTTTCAAGTTGAGAGTAAATCTTGTGTATATGTTCTTCACTCCCTTCATTTACCACTTTGTGCAATGGACTAGATGAAAAAGATAATCACGGGATTGCTGGCAAGCACTGCGACCTCTGATGCGAATAAAACAGAGCAGCCGCAGATCTTCCCAGTCAACCAATGAATCTGACTCAATTTTTTTTTCCTGGTAATCTTGATGTCACTAGAGTCCTCTTCACTTCCTCGGAGAAAACTTTGTCTTGATAGCATGGATTATTGAATATATTCATCATTCAGATGAAAAAATGGGTGCTTATATTCAATTTGTATAACTAAGTTCGGTTGTCATTCTCTTCGAATCATTGACATATTTTTGATTGATAAATATTTGCTGATTGAATATTTGAAGGTGGAAGAAGATTCACAGATGAATCCAAAAGAATCAATACTGAAGACTATTCAAACCTCGAACCGGAAAAAAATAAACAGAATTCAGTGAAAAATTCGAACAAAATGGGATTGAAATCAACCTCAATTGTGAAAGAAATTCTCAATCCGATCATTCAATGAGGAAAAACTGAATAATTTGGTCATGGATTCGAAATTAATCCTTATTTTTTCTGAATGGAACTTCAGATATTGAGGTTGTAAATGTTTCAAGCAATGAACAGGCTGGACTACTATTGAAAATAACAAACAACGAAATAATAAGCAGTTCAAATGTTTTCATCTGTAACCAGAAATGGGCAATTAATCTGCCAACCAACGTCGTAATCAATCTTGACAAGAATAAGATTCAAAGCGACACACTTCTTTGAAATGAACTCGGTATTTTATTATTGTAAGAAAAGTAATACTTCATGTGGCAGTGTAGAGATTGACAGATGACCTGTAGAGAAACGAATCACTCAAATAATAATAATACGAATCAAACAAATATTCATGGGGATGCTTGAAGACTGGCTTTAAATCAAAAATTCAAAAAATGAACAATTTGTTCAGGCCAGCCTCAACTCACCTACACTGTAGGTTGACGGACTAACACCTATTAGAAAACAACTACTCCCCTGGCTAATACCACGAAGGGCATTGGATTACATCCAACAGGTGTTAGTGTGGGATTCTTCACAGAAGAAATTCCACATATACCCTTGGCGATACACCACCAGAATTGATTTTCAATTATTGGGACGGGACACACTTGCAGACCGGTTTTGGGCTATTTGGCCTCTCGTCAGTGCAAGGCAGTGCCATCATCAACATAAGTTGATGACTTCCCATGATTAAAAATCATACTCGAGTAGAGTATCTTCACTAGACCTAGGCTGATACAAACAACTAGCAAAATAGCAGTTGTTGCTGCGCCATCTGCCCGTAGACTAGGTAGGTACTAACCAAGAGCATATCCGCATGGCCCCAATTCCTCGTACAAGGAAAATACGAATAAAACAAATATTCATGGGGATGCTTGAAGACTGGCTTTGAATCAAATATTCAAAAAATGAACATGTAGGTTGACGGACTACAGTGTAGGTGAATTGAGGCTGGCCTGAACAAATGGTTCATTTTTTGAATATTTGATAATACGAATCCTTGGAATATCAAATCAAGCTCTGAAATGAATACCTCTACTGGCTGGACAGAGATATTAAAGGTAGCACGCAATCATGGTGCATGAAAAAGAATCAGATTCGTTAGCAGAAACACATCCAGCTCAACAAATGAATACCAGTCATGAAATGTTCTACACTCTTGATGTTTCAAGGGAATGCTATAAGTATTCTTTCACAATCCAAAAAATTATATTTTGTGTGACGATTGTGGACGGACGACCCATAAAAAACTTCCATATTTGTTTTTCAAAGAGCAAATCTTTTGAATATGGCATTTTTTCTGCCTCGGTGAAGAAAGTTATCAATAGTGCTGATAGTGGAAATGAAACCGAACCACGATAAAAATGGGAAGAATTTTATAAGAGAGGAACCTTCATTGATATGTTATATGCATCGATGCATTGTTAGGTATTTATATGTATATTTACGATGAAGAAAAGCTCAAAGTCTTCTCCACAATTTAATATACCATAAGGTGTTAGGATAGTAGTTCAGTACCTGTTTCGAACCTATATAGATTCATTATCAGCTGAATTTACATTGAAAATTATGGAGATGAAAATTGAAATGGGGGAAAAACAAATCTGTCAAATGTTAGGTTGAGGCTACATGGACATATACATCAATGGTAAAAATTTTGAAAATTTTTTGAAATGGATGGGAGTATATATCATCCTTACTCCATTATTTTTAATGTAAATTCAGCTGATGATGAACCTATATAGGTTCAAAACAGGTACTGAACTACTATCCTAACACCTTATGGTATATTAAATTGTGGGGACGAATTTGAGCTTTTCATCGTAAATCTGCTACACCCCACTTCGGGACATGATGGACTTCTACCACAGGTTATTGTTAGGTATGTTTTCGGAACTAAAAAACCTATCTACTTTCATGGGATACGCTTAAAATCAGTGTCTTTTTGACGTTTGGAAAGAATATCCATTGTAGTCCTTCATCATCGAAAATTTGTAATTAAATGGATACTACTATTCAATGATGGATAATTCACATAGTTTGTCTGGATGTTGAGAAACGAATCGCTGATACCCAAATATGTAGGAGAATTCATCAAATAGGAATACAAATGCATTTGGTGTTTCCGGGTGATTTATTATTGGCATATTTATATGTAAATTCTATCGTTCAGTAACATGTTTTATGGTAATTTAAATTCCACATGTACCTGGTGTACATGTAGTAGAGTTATGCTTTCAGAAGAATACATGTTTTTCCTAAATTATTGTTTGACAATCATTATTCTGTGTTTTCTTCGTAGATTTTGGGGATTAGTATTTGGAAAAACTGACTGCTGCGCATCTTTAGGTGAATTCAATTACTGAGAATATTTCCCTCAAATATAAATTATCCCTTAAGAGCAATGCACTTATCGAAAACTTACAGCGGTAATTGCATTGTATCGAAAACTTACAGCAGCAATTACATTGTATCAAGTCACCATAACAGCACATTTGAAACCGTATCGCTAGACGTCAGTAAACAACACAAATAAATGTCAGATAGACTTCAAAAATAGAAAAGCATTTCGCGTTTTGGTGAGTGCTCCATACAAGCTATAGAGGAAAGTATAAATGAACAAAAAATAACATTTCCTTGAGAATTTCTTCATTCGTGAAATATTCCAATGCATTACATTCGTGCATTGAAATGACCAGATAATTTTGCATTCAAGCGTAATATCTTATACAAATTGCCTTCGGTTATTTTTATATTTTGTAAAAGAGCCCTCGTCCTTCGGACTCGGGCACTTTTCCCAAAATATGAAAATAAACTCTTGCAATTTTTAGATATCACGCTTTCTTGCAAAATTTTCGGTAATTTTCATGCACTTGTGCAATTATAACCGATAACCCACTTTTCACGTGGAGTTGTAGGAAAAAACTTTTTCAGTTCTTTCCATAGAATATTTCACCCATTCAGCAATATCGAAGCTTTCTTCAAACACATTTCTACAATTTCTTGTTTAACCTGTGCTAGAATTCATTTCATCTTTCAGAATCAACTTCGGCCTGCAGTTAATATTTGCTATTGCATTTCGATACTAATCAATTTGGCGAGAGTTGATTCTTCTCATTAGGTAATAGTTGGTGTATTTGATTCTACTAAATCTCATGTCACTCTTTATGCTTGAAAAGAAAATAGTCACTTCAATGGGGAACCGATACGTACTGGTCACAACTGGCACAGAAACCAGTTGAAGTGGAGCATATCTTTTCATTTGAAGTTACATAAAAAACATTCAACGGGATTATTTCACACATCAGATGTGGTGTGGTATAAAAATATTGTTTATAACTGTGGTACATTTTTGACGGAGTTTGGAACGAAAGGCATATTCCAGAAAGGATTCTGGGGATGCTCGAATATGACATTCCATTTATTAAACGATAGTTGCCTACCTTACAAATTCAGGAGTTGTTGTTGAAGTTCTGATGCTAGCTGGTTTTTAGAATATCTATAGCTCGATGAGATGTCTCTGACTTGTAGATGCATCTTCCACTGAAAGAAGATTGTATTATGATATCAACATATTTGTCCGTGTTCATTTGGTGGAAAATACGTTTTACGGAATAGTGAATGAGTTGAGTTCAACTAGACTGTTGATGAAAATAATTCAATCCATTTCAATGCATGAAATGTTTATTTGGAGGGGTTACTCAGACTCTAATGGTTAAAACATATTTTTACCAATGTTGACTAGAACATGAAAGTTCATATCAGTATATCTATGTATTATATCCACCAATGAATCACACTACACATATCATCACGGAAAAATAAATGGATTCAAGCCATTTGAACTCTGGATTCGTTGAAGTTATCCACTTTTTCTGAGCCATTTCTACGAAGTGAACTTTCACTTCAGATATCTCCTCAATAGTGCAATGATACTTTTTCAAGTCAAATACCGTTTTGATCTCAAATATAAATATTTCTCATTCCAATAAAATCAACCATTCTTGTGAAAACTCTTTTTCCCCACGAAAAACATTCCGCATATGCATGCTTATTGATTCTACAAAGTTATGTCATTTTCCGAAATCTGACTCAAAATTGGATTACTGCAGTATCGAAAACTTTTCCTAGAGATCAATTACCGTAACAATAGTAGGGAATAGTAATAATTTTCTTGTCCTGAAGATGCTAATCTTGTTAGCGAAACGCGCGTCGAGTGCAAAAATATCAGTTTGGTGTTAGGGTAATTGATCTCTAGGAAAAGTTTTCAACTTTTACACCAAAGGTTCAAATCTCATCGTTTACACTGCAGTATCATTATACACATATTTGATTTATTTGGAATTAAACTAATCTAAGATCTAAGAGCGTTCAGGGAACAAACTGCGATAGATTGAGTACTTCGTGATTATATTGACATTGACTATCTTCAATAAAAAACTGTGAGAGAATAAAAGGCCAACATTATATAGTTGAAAAGAGGGTAAGCTCTGTTCCACAGCACTTGGGCTTCATTAGATGTATTTTTCTTCTGTCTATTTTTACAAAAAACAAGTATTATAAGAATTTGAAGCTTTCTCGTTTTCTTTTCCAGAGGAATGAATTTTCAGGACTGAGACAAAGCCAATATTTGGAGATCGGATTTTACTTCCGTGATAACATTTGATTGTAACAGCTTTAGGAACAGTGTTAGGATTCAAATTTTTTGCGTTTTCAATTGAATGAATATCAATTTGACAGGATACCCAGTTATACATGAAATTTCCCCACTTTCATATATCATATGGAACCCTCAGTATATTTATATATTCCTGATTGCAGTGGTACATTACCACTCTCATTTTCGAAAACAAGTATTGAAGAGGTCCTTCAAATGAGCCTGCATTAACATTAAAACTCGGTTACAGTTCACGTCAACATAAAACTGTCCTCATTCCATTACTCAACAAAGGTTAATGATGAAACAAACTATCGAGTCCTGACATTTCATTACGAAGCCAACATCATGCGGCATGAAAAATGTATTGAATAGTAGGCGGTGAACACATTCAATACATCGGACGGTTTCCATATTTCTTTCATCCCTTCATGCAATGTGGTTACTAAAAATAGATCAAAGGGAATTTGGTTCCCCAGAGCTCTGGCTCGATCTCTGAGAGGAAATCAATGGAGCAAACAATTTGAGGTGACTTTCAATCAAATATCGGTGGAATTGATGAAATTGTTTGTCTTTTTATGACTGTCCAATGAGAAATGAAAGTGGGGATTCTATGAGAAGCGTCGATGGCTATGAAGAGTAATTTCGATTAACTGAAAAACATTGATATGAAATAAGATTGCACGTCCTGAGTTACAGATGAATAATAATGTGATTTTATAAACAGTATTCTGTTATTATGAGAATACGCCTCCTCGACTTTTTTCTTTCGTTATACCTTTCAGATCGTGAACTTCATAATCAGTTTTGATCGTTAATCAACTTGCGTCGCTTCAAAAGAAGCTGTCCTAAGATTACAAGAATCATGGAAACTTCCGAAGATTGTGATAACGTTGAAATCATAAACAGAAATTCGTGAATTTTTATTTTTCCAAATACAGTGTGTCGAAAAAATACCGTTTGTAATGTGCAGGGTGTATAATATTTGGACATCAAACACCTGAACTTCGACAATAGTTTCACAATGAAATAAAACCAAAATTGGCCAATTCCAAAGCCTTTGAACATCCTTCAAAGACGTGTCATCAAACAATTGTAGGGTTACAGCAGGATTGACCTATGCTCTCTAGGCTTATTTGAAGGTTACTGAATCGTCTTGCGAAGAGACTTGGATTATTACAATATTAGGAGTGCAGTTTCTATTTGAAAGATGATGAGCAGAGCATAAACTTTTTGACAACTGGAAAATTTGCTGCAGACAATTCAAAAAAGCATAGAGACAGCTTGCCAAGTACTTGCCAAGCATATGTCAGGCTTCGGATCACAGGAAGCAGCACAACTTGAACTGGGTAAAGGAAAATGTGGGAGATATCCAGCAATGAAACTGTTCAAACTAATAGGAACAAGGGTGGAGAAGTGGATGTCATAGAACATATAGATTCGGGAGGACAAATCAGATGCTTCAACGAAAGAAACAATATCACTTGTCTGGGGTCTTTCAATTTGTGATATTTGTTAGTATGAAATATGAAATGATTATATCTGTTGAGAAAATGATGATTTTGAGGTTTTCCTTCCGAGATTCGATTGTCCAAATCAATGTACATGAGCGTGTTTCCATTTCTCGACTTGTTTCATATTGTTTCGAAGGAAAAAATGGCCAAAACATTTCCCCAACAGTTGAAACTATGTTCATCATCATGTGATCAGATTCAGAAATTATCTTTTTTTATTCATCAATCTGATTGGTTTCATACATTATAGAGGTGAATTTGAAGGGAAAAGAAATAAATGTAAATCGAGAAAAAAAAAATGTGTTCAAACCTGTATTAGGTAATTCTGTTGTGATACCTCACCCTATCATTGATTACCCTTCATTATCTTTTTTCATCGAGGCATATGTCTACCATGCAACAATAAACGTGTTTGATTTTCTGTTTGTCTGTTCACATACCAACGAGAATATCAGTACACGAATTTATATCAATTGTTTGAAGGAAACAACTCATTCATCACTTTTACGTTTGCGATAACAACCAGCATTGTTATGGATAGGAATCACGGATTCTGCTTACTTTTACTTTTTATAATCATTCTATGAGCCAAATGGTTTGGTATTCATCGATAACGGATAACAGTTTTTTATTTACTCGTAATATAATTGGTCAGGAATGAGAACCATTTTACGATATCTCAGTGATTTTCATGAATGAAAATTCAACGATTGAGTGTAAATTTCATAAAACAATGAAGAAGATCGTGTGATAACTAAGTTCGTAATTGAGGAATGCGGAACTAAATATCACTTACTTTCATTATTATTTGACTATGATAAAGGTAAATTTAGAGAAAAAGCCATATTTCTTCTCCAGTGATAATCAATTGTAATCTACCTAATCCCATGCTGAGATATGATATTTGATGGGTTAAATTTTTGTGACCTATCACCGAACAAACCTAAATACTCAAAGTGAAGATTTTTTGATACTACCTATACAATGTTTTTATTTTCGCCATGAACTCTATAAATATCGCTGAATTCACGACTGTGGTTTGAAATTATTAACAAAATATGAAATGAAATCAATTGGTTCTTCTGTTCATTTCAATTAATTGAAAAAATAATGATTTGAATTGACTCACCTCGATTCCTCCTTTATGTCGACTTCCAACCTGGATGACATTCCATTGCTCATGTCCATTGTCCACTGAAAATATAAAATCATTTCTAATTTTGTTTACCTAATATTTTTCTAGGAATTGGGCTACATCGTTATCATCAAAATGAAACAGACTTCTTGCATTTCCCAATTCTAGAGCCCTTTTCAATTCAATCAATATCTCAGATGAAATGTTCAGATATAAAAAAAACCTTACTCACTTCTGGATAATTTTTCTCAGCCTTCTCGTGGACGTCTTCAAGGTTTGGTCCCTTATCATATCCGGTGAACTGGCTGTAACTACCTCCGGCAAGGATACTTCACCTACCTATGTTTCTTCTGTTATCTGTAAATCAACAAACAATATATCAGGAATTGAATAACCAAGTTGCTAATTATTGTGTATTATGAAGGATATTTCTCTGATCGAACACGGAAAGTTATGTTCAGTTGATGTTGTAAGTAATAAGAGAGAGAAAATCATCACTTAAGTTCACAATTCAAAGGAATGAAGCTAAAAATTTCTTCTTGAGATCATGCAGAGAAAATGTTTTCAACAACACCACATCATATAGTTCTGAGTGGAAGTTTATCGAAAATCAAATGTATGCGAACATTACCTGAATTTTATCGATCCGAGGTCCAAAGCTAAATGGCCACTGCTCCAAAATAAGTTCGACCATCCTGGTTTCCGGGTTCATTAGCCTTGGTCTGCAGGTCCTTGGGCCAGATATTTCATCTAGAACTGCGGTAGATATTGTCGAAGGCGATGCGACAATGAATGGAGTGCCCTTAATTGCAACGTTGCATTCACTGAGGAGGAATTTTCAATGGTTGTGTGAATCCATCCTATTATGGTGGTACTATATGGATCAAAATTTAGCTGTCCAAGCAAAACCTCACCCCTGAACCTAATTCTCTCAGAGCTGTATAAATTGATATCACAAAAACTTATAGGCCACAATATCGATCTCAATGCATCTATGATATCTAGTTATTGCCCGAGTGTTACAGAAAACAAACAGCAATCTTGAACTAGAAATCAACCTTCCTGATTGAATTATAACCATTATTTGTTGGTACCTGAATTGAAAAATAGTTATTTAGCTTTTCCACAACTTTTCTGCATTAAAGTCTACTTTCGACTCACCTGATTTCTAGTGGACATTCGACGAATTGTATTCCAGTAGTTTATGACAATCACCATGACTACTTGTGCAAATATAAAGAAGTCACGAGTGTTGCCATAGTACCACTGGAATAATCTGAACAACTTTCGAATAAGTTTGTCTTTTTACACTTGGGCAGCTCGGGAACCGCAGTAGACTTGGGTACCAGGTGCTAACAGCTTCAAAACATGGTGTAAGCATCTGGTACCGCAAAGTCTACTGAGATCATATTCATACTGGTGGATGTTGTATGTGTGAAACTCGCACTTTCCAACAAGTTTTAGTATCCTAGATGGGAAAATGCATTATCACATCAGTATATTATGACAGAAGGGGTTATGGTATGAGTGCTTCTTGACGTACAAAATATTCAGTTCAGAGATCTCTTGATTGTGTTCAATTATTTTTTGAACTTGAGGAAGAATTTTCGGATACTTGAAAAGAGTAGGTACTCAACTATACTTTTTCAAAATCCATTAGCAAACATGAATCCTCTATAGTACCTATTAGGAACACTGAGCAAAAAACTCGATCACCAGTATATGCACCGCCAAGATAAAAAAGCCAACGGAAAAAGGGGGTAGAGGCCCACCACCACCCCTGTGATTGGCAATCACAGTCTTCACAAGGGCAGAAATATATAACTGATGAATCGAATATCATTCATCGACAGTACTCAAAATTCAACAGATAAGTCAAAAAAATGAGGGATTCTAAACTGATAGAGGGGTGCTTGACTGAGTCCATTTGGAATCTATCAATGGAGATGATGAATTTCTGAAAGCATTAGAAATAATCTCTAATCAGCACACACTAGCAAAACTGTAAAGTCAGTGACAATACCAAAACGACTGAAATACTGCCTCAGAGCCCTCGGGAAAGGGGATAGAGGCCCACCACCACCCCTGTGATTAGCAATCACAGTCCTCTCGAGGAAGGAAATATGTTTCTGACGACTCAAATATAACCTTCGTTCACCATCAGTACTGGAAATTCAACAGATACATGAATGGAATACGAGATTCCAAACTGACTATAGAAGTTCCTGACTGAACCTCCTTGGAATATTTCATCGGTATCCACTACCAAGACGGGTGGAAATACTGCCTATCTATCAATTGTCACAAAACCCACAGGGTAAGGGGGTTAGAGGCCCACCATCACCTCCGTGATTAGCAATTGCAGTCCTCACAAAGGCAAAATTTATTTTTGGCGATTTTCAAACTGACAACGAGGGTACCTGAAATATCTTCATTGGAACCGTTCAATGAAGATGATATATTCATATTATTATGATAGATATTGGGCCAAATCAGTAAACACTGCCAACATAGCTGCCACAATGAAGAATTGGCAAGTGTGTATTCCAGAATCGAATGGACCACTGATTGGACAAAATTTCGAATACGATTATTTTTGGAAGTGAAGGAAGTTTTGGGGAAGTAATATTCAATTAATTCACTAACAGAAAAAAAGAGTACATCTGGAAGAGCTGCTCCATATGGGCACAAAAGTAGCTCATTCATCAAGTTCATCTAGTAGGATACATTTACTTACCGTTGATGAAAATCAGTTTGATCTTTAATACAGTTCTCTTCTTTCTGAACCATGTTCTGTCAAAAATGTGTCGAAATTCAAAACGAGCTTCGGGAAAAATCAGGAATTAACTTGATTATGGTCTTCATAAGTGTCTATTATACTGAAACTATCTGTAGAGATCAATTACCCTTACACCAAACACCAAAGTTATATTATTTGTACTCGATGCGCGTTTCGCTAACAAGGTTAGCGTCTTCAGGCGAAGAAAATTGATACTATCGATATATTATCTACCATACTATAACTACTACCATATCATGAAATAACTTCATTTCAACACGCAATTCGAAAACTCATTGAATGAAGTATCTTTCAAGGCATTATGTCAGCAAATGTGTTTCATTTTCAACATCTTGAACGAATTTCGTTTGATTTACATTCTTTTCTCGTTGATTTTTTCAACAGATATTCATTTTCATAATGTCAACTGAATACAAACTCCATTTCGAATATTACCAAGTCAGTGGACTTCACTTACATACCTAATCCAGAACAGTCTATGCACCACATATTACAATATATTATGCTTCAGTGTAAATAATAGGGACAAGCCTGATACGATTCTCACCCAGTCTACTAACACAGACAAATTGAATAACTCACCTTCACAAGTTTCTGAAACTCACCTTTACAATTTCTGCTTTCCACCTATTCCCGTGATTTTGTCCAGACCTGGCACCATCTCCATTGCCTATCAGTAATTAAAAGAATGAGCAATATATTCCGATTAGTGGAAATATCACTACAATAAGTTCTCTGAAGAGGAGAAGTTATTGAAAATGTTCGGGATCTCAGTGTGGCATTGAATGAAGCATTTATTATACTAATTATGAGTAAGTATTTAGTGTCGTTATCAACTCAAGTATAAGTTAGTTAGGTACTCACCAGGTGAGTTCCAACTGTCCCGATTCTTTCCTCTGATATGCAAGACCACATTTATTTTCCTTCAGGACTAACAAAAAAGCATATGGACTACTTCTTGCCATTCGAAAAGGTATGACCAACCCAGCAACGTTTGAAATTTCCTGGTATCAGGTTGGAGGCTTTCTTCTAGTCGTCCTCATTACCGCTTTCACATCCTCTCTGAAATAACAAAAAATATCTTGTGATGATAACATTCCCCCGATTGCTCAGAAATGTCAGTTTCATTGGATTCACCTTCACTGAACTGAATTATTATCATCGTTTTGGGTGCCTTCCTTTGCACCTTCCCAGTGCCTTCTTCACCTTCTCTCTGGAATATCAACAACACCATTGATAAATTTTCTGACCTCTGATGAAGAATGTGATCAACTACACTATCGCTAATTGAATCTTGAGTGGGAGGAGATTCCCTTTATGAATTTTCCAAAAAGAAGAATTCCGCTCAGACAAGGATCCTAGCAATCCGAATAAACAGATGAAAACATTCCAATATCGAATGAGTTGGGTTAGATACAAATGTATATTTCTTTGATTTTATAAATAAGTACTGTTCGTTGCAGCTATTTGATAACATCAAAAACTTGAAATCCCCATTATTCAGAAAATGTATTGGAGTATGAAATACCTATAAGTATTCTTTCAAATGAAAATCATACAGCTCACCTTTGGAATTTTTGGGATTTTCTTCATTTAGATTTGTCGGCTTATTCCTCCCCATCTCCTCATTATCTTCAGTTCCAGAAATCTTCGGAGCGGTTCCATCTTAGAGTTGCGTAGTTGAGAATTTGATGTAATCTCTCTTGCCAGATGCCAACAGCACCAAAATGTGCATGGGGTACCATTCAGAGAGTTTCAATGCAGTTCTCTTCTATCTAATTCATTTCAATGTGGTTTTAAATTAAGGAAAATGCTGTGTTGATTGTTTAGCCCCCATTTAACCTGCTTTTCAGGCCTATTGTTCAAGATAGAAAAGTAATTCATAGGAGAAATTTTCTAACAGCTACTGGCTTAGGAGTAGCTTATTTCTCAATTTAATCTGATTAGTAACATCTGCTTACCTTCAATGACAATCAATCTAGTCCTCTTCTTCCCGAAAGATTTTCTGTCTAGAGTGATTCGAGATTGGAAAGAAACGGTATCGAACAACTCGATATCGTTTGTGAAATAAAAAGAGTTGCCTCAAAATCATGAGTGTCTAACATAGAAGAAAAAAACTCTCAGGCGACCAGAATACAAAATCTCATAGACGAAGTGTTTTACTTGGCTGGCAAATGTGATTCATTTACAATATTTGGGACGTATTGTTTCGTTTTTCAGTATTTTCAATATGTATGTATGTAATAAACTTGTAAAATATCGCAATCAACACCTACCCGATGAATGATTACTTATCGAAGTAGAAGGCCAATGGAAACGTTATACTCAACGAGATTACCTTAATTCGGTGATAAAAATGTACAAAATTAGAACTTTTTAATATGACTTGACTTGTTACAATAAATTATTCAACTGACAACTGTCATCACAAAAAAATAACAACATATACAAAGTATTGAACATATTTTCGAAGTACATTTTCTACAAAACTGACACAGGGGTGCTTGACTGAGTCAATTTGGGATATAGCTATGGAGATGATGAATTTTTGAGAGAATTAGAAATAATCTTCAATCAGTACACTAACAAAACTGTAAAATCAGTATAAATACCAAAACGAATGAAAATACTGCCACGGAGCACACGGAAAAGGGGATAGAGGCCCACCACCACCCCTGTGATTAGCAATCACAGTCCTCTCGAGGACGGAAATGTGTTTCTGACGACTCATATATAACCTTCGTTCATCATCAGTTCTGGAAATTCAACAGATACATGAATGGAATACGGGATTCCAAACTGGCTATAGAAGTTCCTGACTGAACCCCTTGGAATATTCCAGCAGTATCCACTCAAGACGGGTGAAAATACTGCCTATCTTTCAATTGTCACAAAACCCATATTGTAAGGGGGTGAGAGGCCCACCATCACCTCTGTGATTAGCAATTGCAGTCTTCACACAGGCAAAAACCTATTTTTGGCGATTGTCAAACTGACAATGGGGGTACCTGAAATATCTTCATTGGAACCATTCATTGAAGATGATATATTCATATTATCAAGATAGATATAGGGCCAAATCAGTATACACCGCCAACATAGCAGCCACAATGAAGAATTGGCAAGTGTGTATTCCAGAATCGAATGGACCACTGATTGGACAGAAATTTCAACACGATTATTTTTGGAAGTAAAGGAAGTTTTGGGGAACTGATATACAATTCATTCACTAACAGAAAAAAAAATACATCTGGAAGAGCTGCCTCATATGGGCACAAAAGAAGCTCATTCATCAAGTTTATCTAGTAGGATACATCGACTTACCGTTGATAAAAATCAGTTTGATCTCTTATACAGTTCTCTCCATTCTGAACCATGTTCTATCAACAATGTGTCGAAATTCAAAACGAGCTGTATAAAAAAATCAGGAATAAACTTGATTATAATCTTCATAAGTGTCTATCATTCTGGAACTATCTGTAGAGATCAATTACCTTTACACCAAACACCAAAGTGATATTATTTGTTCCCGATGCGCGTTCCGCTAACAAGGTTAGCGTCTTCAGGCGAAAAAAATTGATACTATCGATATATTATCTACCATACTATAACTACTACCATATCATCAAAGAACTTTATTTCAACACGAAATTCTAAAACTCATTGATTGAACTATCTTTCAAGGCATTATGTCAGCAAATGTGTTTCATTTTCAACATCTTGAACGAATTCCTTCTGATTCTCATTCTTTTCTCGTTGATTCTTTCAACAGATATTCATTTTCATAATGTCAACTGAATAAAAACCCCATTTCGAATATTACCAACTCAGTGGACTTCACTTACATACCTTATTCAGAACAGACCCTTCACCACATATTACAATATATTATGCCCAGTGTGAATAATTAAGACAAGCCTGATACGATTTACACCCAGTATACTAACACAGACGAATTGAATAACTCACCTTTACAAGTTTCCGAAATTGCTTCCTACCTATTCCCGTGATTTTGTCCAGTCCTGGCTCCATCTCCATTGCCTATCAATAATAAAAATGAATGAGCATTATATTCCGATCAGTGAAAATATCACTGCAATAAGTTCTTAGAAGAGGAGAAGTTATTGAAAATGTTCGGAATCTCAGTGTGACATTTAATGGAGCATTTATTATAGTAATTATATAGTATATATATAGTATTTAGTGTCGTTATCAATTCAAGTATAAGTTAGTTAGGTACTCACCAGGTGAGTTCCAACTCTCCTGATTCTTTTCTCTAATACGCAAGACCGCATTCATTTTCCTTCAGGACTAACAAAAAAGCATATGAACTTCTTCTTCCCATTCGGAAAGCTATGATCAACCCAGGAACGTTTGAAATTTCCTGATATCAAGTTGGACGCTTTCTTCTAGTCGTCCCCATTACCACTCTTACATCCTCTCTGATTGCTCAGAAATGTCAGTTTCATTAGACTCACGTTCACTAAACTGAATTATTAACATCGTTTTGGGTGCTTTCCTTTGCCTCTTCCCAGTGCCTTCTTCACCTTCTCTCTAGAATATCAAAAACACCATTGATAAATTTTCTGACCACTGATGAAGAATGTGATCAACTACACTATCGCTAATTGAATCTCGAGTGAGAGGAGATTTCCTTTCTGAATTTCCAAAAAAGAAGAATTCCGCTCAGACAAGGATCCTAGCAATACGAATAAACAGATGAAAACATTCCAATATCGAATGAGTTGATATTATAATTAAGTACTGTTTGTTGCAGCCATTTGATAACATCGAAAAATTGAAATCTCCATTATTCAGATAATGTATTGGAGTATGAAATGCCTATAAGTATTCTTTCAAATGAAAATTATACAGCTCACCTTTGGAATTGTTGTGATTTTCTTCATTTCGATTTGTCGGCTTATTCCTTCCCATCTTCTCATCATCTTCAGTTCCAGGAATCTTCTGAGCGGTTCCATCTTATAGTTGCGTAGTTGAGAAGTATTTTCCCTTGCCAGAGAGTTTCAATGTAGTTCTTTTCTATCTAATCCATTTCAATGTGGTTTTAAAATAAGGAAAATGCTGTGTTGATTGTTTAGCCCCCATTTAACCTGTTTTTTAGGCCTATCGTTCAACATAGAAAAGTAATTCATAGGAGAAATTTTCTAACAGCTACTGGATTAGGAGTAGCTTATTTTTCAAGTTAATCTGATTAGTAACATCTGCTTACCTTCAATGACAATCAATATAGTCCACTTCTCCTCGAAAGTTTTTCTGTCAAGAGTGATTAGAAATTGGGAAGATACTGTATTGAACAATCGTTTGTGAAATAAAAAAAAATTGCCTCAATATCATGAGTGTCTAACATAGAAAAAAACTCCCAATCGGCCAGAATACAAAACCTCATGAACGAAGTAATTTACTTGGTTGGCAAATGTGATTCATTTACAATATCTGGGACGTAATGTTTCGTTTTTCCGTATTTTTCACGGTGAGCGTACTCTGAGACTGGCGATAAATCAAATCTTCTCTCGAACAATTCATTCATGTCAGAAAAAAACAACTACTACTACTGGCTGATATCATGAAGGGCGGTGGATTATATACAACAGGTACCAGTAGGGAGTTCTCTACAGAATAGAATCCCGTGTATGCTTTCGGTTTTGTGAAGAATCTTGCATCTGGCACCGGTCGAATGAAATACAACGCCCTTTATAGTATTAGACTGAGAAGTAGTTACAAAAATATATTACAGTTTCCTGTAAAATTTTCACTCACAATCCAATTTTTGGGAAGTAGTTGTTACATAACGGGAGTCAGGTCATAAACCCTCTGTGTAAGTAGTTGAGACTGACATAAACGATTCGTTCAAAATATGATTTCATTATTTGAAATGAAACGCAATCAACCATCTCAACTTCCATGCATAATTCAGAACATAATATTGGATCATACCCAGTGTACTAACATATACGACTTGAATAACTCACCTTTACAAGTACATAAAATTGACGCTCAGCTATTTTTGTGATCTTCTCCAGTGCTAGCTCAATTCCGATTGCCTGTCAAGAATAAGATATTATTTATAGGGTAGCAATATATTAAGATCAGTGAAAATGTCAGTAATATAGGAAAACGTAGAGTGGACATGCAATATTTTCATCTTGATCCCTAGTTATCACTCAAAATCAGCCTAATTTCGAATTGTAACTCGAAAATAACAATAATTTCTCACTTGTTGTGGAAATTAACAAGATATATTGCATGCCCGCTCTACGCTTTCGTACCAATGAGTTATCAGGGGAGACAAATCACTGAAAGTGTTCAAGAAGTGTGGCATTGAAGGAAGCAATTATCATAAAGTTACTTTTTTCATTATTGTCTAAGATATAGGTTGATTACTTACCTTGTAGGTGCAAAATGACACATCCAGGAACGTTTGAAATTTCCTTATATCAAGTTGGAGGCTTTCTTCTAGTCGTCCTCATTACCGCTTTCACATCCTCTCTGAAATAACAAAAAATATCTGTGATGATAACATTCCCCTGATTGCTCAGAAATGTCAGTTTCATCAGACTCACCTTCACTGAACTGAATTATTATCATCGTTTTGTATGCCTTCCTTTGCTTCTTCCCAGTGCCTTCTTCACCTTCTCTCTGGAATATCAAAAACACCATTGATAAACTTTCTGACCTCTGATGAAGAATGTGATCAACTACACTATCGCTAATTGAATCTTGAGTGGGAGGAGATTCCCTTTCTGAATTTTCCATAAAGAAGAATTCCGCTCAGACAAGGATCCTAGCAATCCGAATAAACAGATAAAAACATTCCAATATCAAATGAGTTGGGTTAGATACGAATGTTTATTTCTTCGATTTTATAATTGAGTACTGTTATTTGCAGTTATTTGATAACATCGAAAATTTGAAATCTCTATAATTCAGAAAATGTATTGGAGTATGAAATGCCTATAAGTATTCTTCCAAATGAAAATTATACAGCTCACCTTTGGAATTTTTTGGATTTTCTTCATTTCGATTTGTCGTCTTATTCCTTCCCATCTCCTCATCATCTTCAGTTCCAGAAATCTTATGAGCGGTTCATCTTATGGTTGCGAGTTGAGAATTTGAAGTAATTTTCCTTGCCAGATGCCAACAGCATCAAAATGTACATGGGGTACCATTCAAAGAGTTTCAATGCAGTTCTCTTCTATCCAATCCATTTCAATGTGGTTTTAAAATCAGGGAAATGCTGTGTTGATTCTTTAGCCCCCATTTAACCTGTTTTTTTATGCCTATCGTTCAAGATAGTAATGTAATTCATAGGAGAAATTTTTTAACAGCTACTGGCTTAGGATGAGCTTATTTTTCAAGTTAATCTGATTAGTAACATCTGCTTACCTTCAATGACAATCAATATAGTCCTCTTCTCCCCGAAAGATTTTCTGTCAAGATTGATTCGAAATTGGGAAGAAACTGTATTGAAAAACTCAATATCGTTTGTGAAATAAAAAAGAGATACTCCAACATCATGAGTGTCTAACATAAAAAAAAACTCTCAATCGGCCAGAATTCAAAACCTCATAAACGAAGTTATTTACTTGGTTGGCAAATGTGATTCATTTACAATATCTGGGACGTAATGTTTCGTTTTGCCGTATTTTTCACGGTGAGCGTACTCTGGCGATAAATCAAATCTTCTCTCGAACAATTCATTCATGTCGGAAAACAACAACCACTACTACTGGCTGATATCATGAAGGGCGGTATGCTTTCGGTTTTGTGAAGAATCTTGCATCTGGCACCGGTCGAATGAAATACAACGCCCTTTATAGTATTAGACTGAGAAGTAGTTGTTACATAACGGGAGTCAGGTCATAAACCCACTGTGTAAGTAGTTGAGACTGACATAAACGAATTGTTCAAATATGATTTCATTATTTGAAATGAAACGCAATCAACCATCTCAACTTCCATGCATAATTCAGAACATAATATCGGATCACACCCAGTATACTTACACATACGACTTGAATAACTCACCTTTACAAGTACATAAAATTGATGCTCACCTATTCTTGTGATCTTCTTCAGTGCTAGCTCAATTCCGTTTGCCTGTCAAGAATTAGATATTATTTATAGGGTAACAATATATCAAGATCAGTGAAAATGTCAGTAATATAAGAAAACGTAGAGTGGACATGCAATATTTTTATCTTGATCCCTAGTTATCACTCAGAATCAGCCTAATTTCGAATTGTAACTCGAAAATAACACTAATTTCTCACTTGTTGTGAAAATTAACAAGATATATTGCATGCCCGCTCTACGCTTTCGTACCAATGAGTTATCAGGGGAGACAAATCACTGAAAGTGTTCAAGAAGTGTGGCATAGAAGGAAGCAATTATCAGAAAGTTACTTCTCTCATTATTGACTAAGATATAGGTTGATTACTTACCTTATAGGTGCAAAATGACACATCCAGGAACGTTCGAAATTTTCTTTCGGGCTGGCCGCTTTTATTCACTTATCCTCCTTCACTTTTTCTCTGGAATGATGGAGAATATTACAGATGATTCACTTTTTCACTTAATGTTCCTCCAACTCACCTTGACAAAATCAAATTGAGTCTATCGAATTGGGGGCACTCCTTTGCTTACATTATGTCTTCACATTCTTCCTGAAATATCGAAAACCATCATTGACGATTTTCCTGACCGTCAATAATTGATGAAAGCACATAATGCCTAGTTGAACTTCGAGTAGATGTAGATTTTGCTATTTAATTTCGCAAAATTTCACTCAAACTGTTTTCCTATCGGTGCAAAAACAGATTCATTGGGTCAGTTGAAACATTTAAGTGGTTATTTCTCTCTTTTCGAATTTCATGAGTATGTCTGTTTCAGATTTTTCATATTCAAAATCGAGAACACGGGTAGATTTCTATTGAGCCGAAACAAACCTTCAAATGCGAAACAGAATTCAAAAAATATAGTTAAAGTATTCCATGTTTATGTTGATGAAACATCAAGGCCATCAAGAATAAGAACAGCTGAACATTAAAACTACTTGAAACGACGGGAAATAGATAAGTCTAAATCAGTTCAGGACATATTGTCAACAAATGATTCACACATATTTGAGTGGAATTATATCAATTTACTTTTGATAGAACTGAACAAGAAGGAAACACAAAGAGGTTACTTGCATTTTGTGTAACTGAAATCAAGAGATTGCTACTTGTTCAATGAGTGGAAATCAATGTTAGATGCCTTCTCTGAAAAGGAAGTTGAACTGGGAAGATTCAATTCGAAGTAGGTTGTGTCATAATCGACACTTGACATGGCTATCGATAAATTAGTCATGCCAGTGTCACATTTGGACACTACTTCTTACAATTTCATTGAAATATCCCAACAATATTCCAACATAACTCAAAACATCAATATCAAAACACCTATAGTCTCATAGATAAAAATTTGAAAGCTTACCCCTATGAATTCTTCGATTTTTTCTGATTCTGTCTCGTGGGCTAGTTTCTTCTCGTCTTCCCATCATCTTCAGTTCGAAAAAACTTCTGAGTACTTCCATCTCATACATGGGGGAAGAAATGCATGCTTACGGAGTTTCAATGCAGTTGTCTCGTCGAAATAAGGAAAATGTGTTTAAATTTTTTGCCCCCAATCAACCTATTTCTCAGGCGTATGGATCAAAATGCACAAAGTAATTCATTGAGATTCTTAACAAAACTTATAGGTACATAAACCAACTCACCATCAATTTGTATATCAAGCACACGAATCTTGAGTCGAATAGATAGCGTCTATGACATTTTTTTTAATAATGATATTCATCTATAGTAGTTGATAGCTGAACTATCAGCCAAAAAATAGCCTGGGCGAGCTGAAACTTTGTCATAGTCGTAGATAAAACCATACGCTTTGAAGTGATTTTCTTTATTCTGGTATATTCTGATTTCAACTGTTAATGGCATTTAATATTTTAAAAGTTGAAATTGTCATGCGTTAATAATTTTCAGAGCTCTACTACGGATACATATCTTTTTGGGACTCTTCAAATACAGCCATTTCTTTGGTACTGTAGCTTTTTCGGGTTCCTCCACAATTATAATATCAACTACACACTAAAATTTGAAATGGCAAAAAATTCACTACAGGTTTGCAATGGCATTCATAACATCAGCAATCCCTAACCTGCACAAGGCTCTGCTATCTGGCACACCTAACTTCAGAGTAGTTGGATTCGTCCATAAGGACTTCCACCTTAACTAAGCCATATAAGTTGATACCCACCTAGGTACGTTTCGATTTTTTTGATTTCGAGTTGGTCTCTCTCCTCTTCTTGTCTTCAGTACCGCTTCCACGTGGTTTCTAATGACAAAAAATATTAGAGATGATGTATTATCACCAGTAACAAAAATATGTTTTTCATGACTCACTCTGGTAATTCCAAGATATTCTGATTTCGTGTTGGATTGTCCCTTCCGTTTGTCCTTGGTATCATATCCATTCCATGTCTGAAATAACAAATAACATCTCTGGTGATTTTCTGTGGTTGAAATCATTGATCGAATGAAATTATAAAGTTTCTAGAAAGGGGCATCATTTGAAATGTCTTAAACCTCATTGTTTCATTTGAGTATTATAAATTGTTCCTCCCATCATCTCAGAAATGTAAGTTATATCACTAACCGTCGTAATTTCAATATTTCCTGAATCCGCAGTTATTGTATATTAATGGTTTGTTCTTGAAAAAACTCATACAAGAATCAGAAACACTAGTTTCTGATACAATTAAGTTCAACAACTCACTATAGTCAGATTTCCTAATTTGCCGATTTCTCACTTCCAAATAAGTTTCGTTTACTTCCATCATCCACATGCTTAGGTGACTGTGGGTGAATTACAGTGCTAGATACTAGCAACACCCATACATTCTGTTAGCTTCAGTTGCTACGTTTATGAACACAGTCCTTGCTTTCTCAATCAATTGCTGCCAAAATGCCTTTCTGAATTGTTTAGCAATCAAACATTCTGATTTTGAGCCCGTTAATCAAACCAAAGTAATTTCAGTGTAAGGTCAGTTGATCTTTCTCTGCTATTTTCACTTTTTTCATCAAATATTTCGATCCCACCTATTATCGATATTGTCAAAAAGTCCGATTTGATTGGAAGAACACAATTTCAATATACTGAACTCATGTGATAATATGTATTGTTACATTATGAAATGATAGGTTCTGAAGTTCTGTTCCAGATATATTGAAACAAAAAAAAAATTAAAGAGCTCCCCATTGTGAATTAGTGAAATTGCTTCTCAAGTATTATTGTGATATGATGAAGATCATTCTAATCAGTGAGTAAAATCAAGGAACAAGATAACGTGGTTGGGCAGAGTTCAAATTCAGTCCAATGATTTTTTATGAAAAAAATGTATAGCGTCAGTTCCTTATTGAAAAGGTCCTTCAATTTATCATCAAACTCAAGGTAATTTTGAAGAGATCGAATAAACCGTTTATGAGATATTAGCAATTCAATTTTGTTTAATTATCTTTAGATGAAAGATCAAGAATTAGATCAGCACATAGAATGCAATCTAAATCAGGTATTTGGGGTCAGTTGGAAGATATTGATGGTGATTTATTCCTAATATGTTGTGCATAACTATATTTTCCCCTAATCGTGAAGGAATTTTGACCTTCTTGTCGACATTCCTTCAAGACTATGCCAAGGTTTCCCTACTGTAAAAAAATTATCATTTCCTCACAGTGAGGAAATGATTTTACCTTAATGTTGTTAGTGTTCTACATGAATGTTTGAAAACAGTTTCCATAGTAACCCAAGTAAATTTATTACGAATGTCAAAGCACTATTTATTTGTGAATAAAATTATTTGTAATTGTCTCAAAACTAATTAATATCTGTCTAATTTCAAACGATTTGGGAAAAAATATAATGTTCACCTAGTAGGAAGAGCCACATGCCTGGAGTCTCTGTTGCAATCTTCACAGTCGTCCAGAAATGTTCAGTTTTTCCTACCTGATAAACAATTTTTATTTCAGGAATATAAATTCAACAACTCACCCCTATACTTTCTTTAAATAATCTGCTTCCAAAGCCTACTGAGATCATCTTCGTGCAGTCGACTCCTGGAGATTCATTTTCGTGGTCTGTCCAATGGCAGCGAAAAACCTACTTGCTATATTGAGAAACTTGGAAACTGATATTTTGAATTCATAAATGAAAAATTTTACTCCAACCAACAACTAGAAGAAAAAAATTACTACTGGGCTCACAACCAAAAGGAAGAAATACTACGCACTTCTGGGGCTCAACTATATAATTCAACGTAACGATACAACAGGTTTCTAGGAGATTTCATCCTAATTAGGTATACATTGAATAATAATCATTATTCTTACTTCGGAAGACTTATAGAACAAGTGGTTTGGTTTTGCACGTGAAAACATTATGGGAAACCGCAGGCGTTTGAATGGTACTTTCCAGTACCCGGTAGTTATATCCTCAACGAGGTCTCACCTTCAAAATTATGAATCACTGCTGGTAATATTTGAAGGTTAGGGTTTCCGAGTCTGGCCTTTCTCAGGATTGTTCTCAAACCTCTTAGGATTCTCTGCTCCTCTCGCGTTTCTGAAATAACAAAAATAATTGATTATATATTTATATTGAACCCCAATATTAACGTAATCAGTCTTGTGGAACCACAATTTTGCTCATGAAATATTCAAGCTGTGGATAAATATATTAGTCCGTTATAAAATCATTAGAGCTATTATATTATAGAAGTTCAATAAAGGAACGATTGAAACTCACCATAGAACAGACAGAGGAAAAATTCAGAAGGTTCGTTATTTCTTCTTTGATATTTCTTTCTTCTCAACACATTACGTAGCTTGTTCCTTGGAATGTTTCCTGCCTGAAAAAACAAAAAAGAAATGTATCTCTCGATTTATCTCTTCGAAGATTAGATTTGAGGAAACTGTGAGCCACATATATCAAAAATAAAGAAGTAGGGAGTGGTTCCTTTATGGTATGAATGCAGATAAATACATTCCAAACAACATTTACTATTATTATTGTTGCAATCAATTTTTGAATGAAGGAAGATATTTTGGATTTTTTCTTCTCCGAATAAAAAAAATAGAAATCACAACTTCTATGAAAGAAATAAAATTAGAAAAATTTTGCAAACACTCCCTGTTGATGGGTACGTTGTGATTTCAATTTTTTTTATTCGGGGGGGAAAAAAAGACAAAAATAATTCTCAAACTTCATTCTTTTCACAAAAATACCAGTTTCCAATTATCACTGAATGAAGGAAAATCAATATTGGTATGAATATTTGACGGAGATACCTGAAGATGCCAACCATGTTATCGAAACAGGGTTCGAGAAATATATATTTGGACTCGTGGTATAGTATATACGAAGTCAATTCGAATGTCATGAAAAATAAATGGGTACCGAACGTCGGCAGTTTTTTTGTATGGCATGGGCGGAGTGGTATTTGATTTTTTTTTTAATTATCACTTAATGTGAAAGGTTTTTTATGGTATTAACTAGTGAATTTATCAGACCCAGTACATTAGTCTTTCATCAAGCTTCTCGAATTGACTTCATGAAGATTATAATTGATCTATAGAAAAATTACTGAAATATTCTATCAAACACCTCAATTTAGCCCCATAGCTAATTTGTACATAGAATTTTATATTACATTTTGAAATATTGTCACCACCATCCAACCTAATATATATATATATATATATATATCAGAGCTGTCCCAAAGCATTGTGCTTAGTGCTCGTGAAAGCACTTAGAGCACTTTTGTGCTCGTAAGCACTGTGCTCCCGAGCACTTTCTTGAACCAGTGCTTAGTGCTTAGTGCTTCAAACATTTTACCAAAGAGCTTAGTGCTTAGTAATCCCGAAAAGTGCTCCCGAGCACTTAAGTGCTCGGGAGCACTTTTCGGGATTACTAAGCACTAAGTCTTTCCATACTTCCTACTTGTCGAAACATGAGAACGTGCACCCCCACTCAAGACAAAATCTTGAGTCTGAATCGCTTCCATATGCATCTTCGAAAGATCTCAGTCTTGTTTTGAGTGTTACCGAGTGCGTTGAGTGTCGGAGCAGTACGCAGTATAGATAGGTAAGTTCTATCGAATGATATTTTATCAATAGTAGGCGGCTTATGGAGAAATGGGCTCCAGAGTAATTTCCCAAATTTATAATGCAGTTGTCGACTTCTTTGACAATTATTTCCATTGACACAATCCTTTGTCTACTCTCAGAGAAACAGGGTATTCGAGTTGAAAAATAACCAGTATTTTCAACGATTAATATATGAATATATAATAATCTGAATTTCGGAAACGGTTCCAACAATTCAGGGGGCGATAAATCGATCAAGATAGGTTTCATTTCTAAAAAACGTCGTGTTATCCCCGTTTTCAGGCAAAACGTCACACTCGTGATTTTTCATTCATTTATTTTTACATTTATGATTCTCTTTGCTGAACACTCTTACAAGTGCGCCCAGAAGGCAGAGCCTTGTGAGGGTGAGGGTCGGTTAATCTTTTTGTGTGCCGAAGCGCTCTGGGACGATTTTCACGGTAGCGTTTTTGCTATTTCAACTGTAGGGAACCAGAAAAACCCACAGTGCTACCGGGTCGGTGGGTGTATTGGTTTTCGAGGGCGATAAATCGATCTAGCTAAGGTTTCATTTAAAAAAAAAATGTTTTTTCGTGTTTCAGGCAAAACGTCACACTCACGATTTTTTTTAAATTTATATTGTTCTCTGCTTTCTGACGAGTGTGCTCAGAAGGCAGACCCTTGTGCGGGCAAGGCAATAAACGAAGCATCGGCTCGAAATATAATTCTGATTTCAGGATTCAATATCTGACTGGATTTGCTTCTGGTTGGTTTATTTACAAGATACTCGAGAAGAATTCACAGGGCGAGTCGGAAAGTTGATCGCTCCTGTATGTTTATTTTGACAGAATTACAATGACTTTGTATGGCTTGTTAGTAGTTGACATTGATTTCGATTTAAAGGGTCATTCAATGGATATGCATTGAAGACATTTTTTGGAAATCTTTCTAAAATTCAAATTACGATAAAGTTGGGGGGAACTATTTACCTTCGTACTTTATACGGGGTGTTTCAATATGAGTTGGCAACATTGCCATCACTGTTATTTTTGATGCTACGAATTTGGTTGAAGGCGCAAACTAGTGGAATTTTTGATAGCCTTCTCGTTGCTGAATACAAACAAAAATTGAAGTCAGAAATGATATATATTTAATGGAACACCTTGTATTTTATCGTGCATTTCGATTTATAATCTCATTCTCAAAAAAAATGCTTATACCTATTCTCTTTGGAATATGAGTGTACAAACACACACACTTTACATCACTTTGATGTTTTAATAATTCTGTCGGAATGTAGGTACGTACAATTTCTATTGACTTTTAACTATTTATCGCTCTTTAGATTTTAATGAGTTAAAAAAACAGATCATAGCAAGTTGACAAAATATCTATATCCGGAGAACGAATCCAAGGTGAAGGCAATAAAATGAATCACAGAAATCCGAGAAAGAAATAACTGATTACAGAAAGATTCTCTAAACGAAACGATTTTCATAATTTTCTTCCATAGATATATTTTGAGTCTTCTGAATTTATTCCTTTCGCCCTGTAAAAAATGTTTCAATATCCCATCATTATGAACCAACCCGAAGCAAATACAGCCAAATATTGAAATCTTCCGAAAGTAGATCAGAACACAGTACAAAGCAATTCAAGTGTATAACAGTATCATATTTTTGAACAGTGCTTAGTGCTTAGTGCTCCCCATATCGAATTACTTTTCGAAAATGCTTAGTAATCGCGAGCACTTTGTCAAAATTAGTGCTTAGTGCTCGAGATTCCGGAGCACTCTTCAAGAGTGCTTAGTGCTTAGTGCTCGAAGCACTGAGCGTCAGTGCTCGGCACAGCTCTGATATATATATATATATTTGATCGGCTAGGCTTCCGCGGTCAGAAATGTGCTGGCTGGAACTTACTTGTCTACGTTTCGACTCCCCTTTCGGAGCCATTTTCAAGACTTAGTGACCTTGCGTCTAGGTCTGAGTTGTCTCACTAGCTGGCTATCATCACTGGAGATCGAGGATAGAAGGTTGGTGGGATTTAAGGGTTCATTAGTAGTTATGGCAGGATCAGGTATCGGACGGTCGATGGGAGGTTCGAACGGATTGGTTCCCAAGTCGGAGTGAATAGAAGTATGTCGGACCAAAAGTGGTTTCCAGGTATTGGGGAGTCTTTGAGAATCGTCGCGTTTATTGAGACAGTTGGGACGTTTTTCGATTTCAATGGCTTCACGGGTAATTCTGGTTTGGAGGGTTTTGGCTGTGGCAACGGTTTTGGTGTTTTTGAAATCTATTTTGTGGCCTGTCTCTAGATGATGTTGGAATAATGCTGAGTTTGTGTCAGAATTACGGACTGCTAGTTCGTGTTCATATGCTCTACAGGACACTCGTCGGTTGGTCTGGCCGATGTATGTTCTGGGACAGTTAGAGCATGGTATTTCATATATTCCTTGGGTTTCATTGGGGATTGTGTCTTTGGGTGTTCGAAGGTAGGTGGATATTTGGTTGTTAGCTGTGAAAATGGTTTTGATGTCATGTCGTGTCAGAATTCGACTTATTTTATCAGTAACACCATGAATATATGGAAGAAAAGCTTTTTGTCGTTCAGGTTCGTCCTTCGGGGGTCTAGGGTGAAGATCTCGGGTTTGCTGGAGTTTAATAGACTTGTGGATTTGGGAATCGGAAAAATCGTTTTGGGTAAGTGCGGATTTGAGCTTTTCCATTTCATTGGATCTATTGTGGTTATCGGTGAGTTTGAAGGACCTATGTATGAGAGAATTCAGAACCGAATTCAATTGTGCTGGGTGATGATGAGACTTGGCATTGAGGTACCGGTTTGTATGGGTTGGTTTGCGGTAGACGGTGTGAGTGAAAGAATTGTTGGACTTCCTGATGAGAACATCCAAGAATGGGAGGGAGTCGTCCTTTTCTATTTCCATAGTGAATTGTATGTTGGGGTGAATGGTGTTAAGGTGGGTCAGGAATGTTGGTAGGGTTTCAAACCCATGAGGCCAAATGGCAAAGATGTCATCTACGTATCTGAGCCAGCAAGTGGGCTTGAGTTCAGATGACTCCCTCCCATTCTTGGATGTTCTCATCAGGAAGTCCAACAATTCTTTCACTCACACCGTCTACCGCAAACCAACCCATACAAACCGGTACCTCAATGCCAAGTCTCATCATCACCCAGCACAATTGAATTCGGTTCTGAATTCTCTCATACATAGGTCCTTCAAACTCACCGATAACCACAATAGATCCAATGAAATGGAAAAGCTCAAATCCGCACTTACCCAGAACGATTTTTCCGATTCCCAAATCCACAAGTCTATTAAACTCCAGCAAACCCGAGATCTTCACCCTAGACCCCCGAAGGACGAACCTGAACGACAAAAAGCTTTCCTTCCATATATTCATGGTGTTACTGATAAAATAAGTCGAATTCTGACACGACATGACATCAAAACCATTTTCACAGCTAACAACCAAATATCCACCTACCTTCGAACACTCAAAGACACAATCCCCAATGAAACCCAAGGAATATATGAAATACCATGCTCTAACTGTCCCAGAACATACATCGGCCAGACCAACCGACGAGTGTCCTGTAGAGCATATGAACACGAACTAGCAGTCCGTAATTCTGACACAAACTCAGCATTATTCCAACATCATCTAGAAACAGGCCACAAAATAGATTTCAAAAACACCAAAACCGTTGCCACAGCCAAAACCCTCCAAACCAGAATTACCCGTGAAGCCATTGAAATCGAAAAACGTCCCAACTGTCTCAATAAACGCGACGATTCTCAAAGACTCCCCAATACCTGGAAACCACTTTTGGTCCGACATACTTCTATTCACTCCGACTTGGGAACCAATCCGTTCGAACCTCCCATCGACCGTCCGATACCTGATCCTGCCATAACTACTAATGAACCCTTAAATCCCACCAACCTTCTATCCTCGATCTCCAGTGATGATAGCCAGCTAGTGAGACAACTCAGACCTAGACGCAAGGTCACTAAGTCTTGAAAATATGTTGTTTTCAATAAACGCTTGAAGGAATATATGCTTTCCGTGTCTTCAATATTCTGATCCAGTCCATTATATTCACTTATCCCTTTGAAAAATATAGAGTTCTGACCTGCGGCTGATCTAACTCTTTGCAGTACAAAATTATTTCTTCCCCTTGTATTATATCCATGCAACTCTTCAAATGTTTGCAGAATATTTTGTAAATATTTTGGTGTCAGGCCTTTTCTGATTTTATGAATGAAAACCAATGCATTGAACTCTAAAAAATCTTTAACATTCATCCAATTTGAACTGGCTAGCATAAAATCAGTACTTGTATACCTATCACAAACCATTATCAATCTCATTGCTCTATTTTGTAATTTCTGCAACCTATTTATATCCCCTTGGTTTGTAATGTACAAAATAGTACTGCAGTAATTGAAGTGTGGCAGTATTATAGTATTATACACTAATTTACGTATTATTGGTGTCAAATATCCACCGGCCCTTCCGAAAACCCCTATTTTTTTACAATTTTTTTGCATATATAATAAACAAAGACATGAAATTTCAGATCACTGTCAATCATAACCCCCAAGTACTTTATTTCATCAACCAACTCAATGACTTAATCATTCAATTCAATTTGCAGGCGATTACTATAATACAGCTCTTCATATGCCCTTTTTCCAATAATCATTCCCTTTGTTTTAGATACATTCAATTTCAATTCATTAATTTCCATATAGTCCCCAACATTTTTCAATACACAATCTACAAGATCTACAATTGACTTGTCTGATAGGTATATTATAGTATCGTCCGCAAACAAATGAAATTTAGCACCTCCCATGATCAAAGATATATCATTGATATACAAAATGAACAGGAGTGGACCCAAAATACTGCCCTGTGGAATCCTTATATCAATCACTTGTTCATCTGATACATATCCTTCATTCTATGTCGAAAATACATCCGAAACTTTCTGTAGGTATCAATAACCCCAACACCAAGCTGATATTATTGGCACTCGACCCGATATAATTTGCCTGAGAACAAGAAAAAAATATAATACTTTCGTTCCAGTTATGACAGAAAAGAGTTTTCAGTGGAACAAACCAGGAATGAATAGGATCATCCATATTCCACAATGTGAGCATTATCATATAACCTATCATAATATTATTGCTCTCCAAACTCTCAACCTGTCCAACTAACATCTTTCCTGCGTAAATATTTATATACCCGCGGTGTTCCTTTGTTTATATCGGATTGCATATTGATATTGAACAAACGGAAGGATACGTCGCACAAATAAACATGCAGCCATATGTTGAAAATATATGTTTTCAAAGATTGAATCCAGGTAGGAAACTTATCATAGTAGTGAGGATGTATAAACGAATGATGGCATGAGTCAAATTTTTTATTTCCTTGAATATCAATGGTATGTTGAGCGAGGATGAAATACATCGGGGGGTATGGGCCTCAGTAAGAGGTTGAATCTACCACAAATAGGAATATATTTTCAGCAACAGGATGTAAGCAGATGTATAACAGTCGATAACTTTTTCTCTATGGCTTAGGGCTGTGCTGACACCCCGCCTTTCCTTAATTTAATAAGCACCATTTCTAACTATTGGTATTATATCACGACTCATATTGAAATGCTTCTCAATAGCAAATGTTATCTGGTTATGACCATATGAAAAGGGAACAACCCACTGGTAGGCATCTTATAAAAAATATTCACTCCCTATCAGTTTTTTCGAAACCAACATTGGAAAACGAAATGAGAATATCAGAAACACAGTTTCAAATGAGCGTTCTGTCAGATGTTTGGGATATTTATCATGTCATATATGGGTTCTTGAACTGAAAATAAAATGGTGGTTTCAATCAAAGAGTACTCCAACTAACAAGAGACGAAAAAGAGCATTTTTCCGGATGAAAATTTTCAGTACGCCTACGCAAAACAAGTAGTATTTTTTATTTTTCATAACAGATTCTAATCTGGAATTGACAGATTGTATATTTGATATATCGTTCACCGATTAATAATTGTAGCCATTTCAATCAAATTCATAGGGGTCCTGATGTGGTTTCAGGAAAACTGATCAAAACAATAAATTCATAACTTCAAAAAAATATTTGCGTCCGAATCCATTTATTTCATGTGATAATTCAGAGACTTGAATCCTATAAATAAAAAAAACAAGATTTTGTATCGAAATGAAAGTTTTCTAATGGAATATTAGTGAATTTGAATGAAAATTACACCTACAAAATTCAAGAGTGAAATTTTGTCAACAATTCAGTCCATCAAATACACATTCAGCATCATAGCGAAAACGGATGATATTTTTTTTAGTGTAGTGCAGTTTTGTATTAATTTGAATCACAACCTGTGTTATTTATCTCCGTGTATCAATCAGTCTATCTGTCAATGCTGTGACGTACTTCTTCTCAATATCTTGTACAACATTATTCAAAGGTCCCGACAAAGCATTCGTCTCTTGTTAGTTGGGGTACTCTTTGGTTTCAATAGACTGATTTTGGCCAGAGTGGATAAAAAAAAAATATTGGAATATATGAGTCTTCATAAAGTCTCCACAATCAGTTTTTTATTATGATTATTTCCATTGTTGACGTTTCAGTATCTTCATTTCGATAGAAACACTCAGCAAATACAAATCTTTAACTATTATTGATATCTTCGGCAAATGATTCCAATTCGAATATGCAGCAATGTGTAGTAGAAGAACAATTTTTCTCGAATTAAAAAAAAATCAAGACTTGTATTTCCAGAGATGTATTTTTCGGATCAATCCAATTAGAGCGAGTTGATAAAGGGTTCGGTTTATCAACGAACCGTTGAAACAGCTAATTACCAGCTAAAATCTCAACAGCCAATAGAATGCCTCGGGACAGTAGTTTAACATCTAACTGAAGCTCAGGTACCTTCAATTTCCAGACTTCACAAACCTCAATCTGGAAATAATTGTTGTGATTTCTTTTTTATTTTTCACCTTTCAAAACACCACCCAAGTAGCACATCATATTGGCTGAACCCCGGGTTCAGATTGGTCCAATATAGATACATCGTAAGTGAGAAATTGATGTTGAACTAATATTAATCAATATTGAGAAATGATATCTCATTATGAATATTGGGTAAATATTGGACAATAAATTTCAACTGCATTTTGTAAAGTTCAATATTGATAATATATGGGTTTGATAACTTATCACTAATATCATAATTACCATATCAGCTGATAATGAATAATATCAGTTGAACAACATAGATATTTCAATATTGTCTGCATATTTTGTATATACTCAATTTTCAACATCGAAATCTAATGTATATTCGACATTGTTTGGGAGCGTAGATTAAAATATTGTATTATCACATTAGGTGGCATATTGGTATGATACTGCAATATAGATATGTGAATTCTGATATTGCTTGAATATTGTTTCAACAGTAAAATGGAAATATTCAAATAGTCATTTCAGAATCACAGCCTGAAAATGGATATCGGGAATTTAAAAGTGATCACTAATGACTTCAAACATATATCAATATCGGCAACGCTATATTCATCACGAATTATTCCTAACAAAATTTGGAAAAATTGAAATATCGTCATGTGGTGGATTTCAATACCTGAAAATTACGTCCAGAACATTTGGCACAGCAAGTTCGATATTCCAACTCGCCATCACATAAGACTGATCCATCAGTGTATTTTCGAATATTTTTCATTGTTACCTGAGTTTCTAACATTTTAATGTTGTCTCGAACATAACTAACTTGAAGTCACCACATCCATGCTACCCAACTCCACAATTATTAAAAAGTATTGTCAGAATGTGATCCGAACACAATGTATCACTGAATGACCAATAAAGTATTTTTGAATTTGATCGACAATATTATTTCTATTCTGAAGGTCGTGGGTTCAAGCCCCGCAGCAGCTAGAGTTTTTTCCAGGTTAGTATTCGGTTAGTTAATGTGGATGAGTGGAATTTTCAAATTGAATATTCGATGAAAAAGATATGAATAATCCCGAATATTATAAAAAAGAATTATTGAGTGACATCAATCGAATATTCCTTTTTCGTCGATATATAATTAACAATATTGTTCCAATATAGTTGAAACGATATATCCTTACATTGCTTTCGAATGTTCATCTAATATCGCCGAATGTTCACATTTTTTTTGTGGCCAATATAATATCTACAATATAAGGTTAATATCCCCGTAATATTGAACCAATATTGGTCTAATATATTTGTGCTACTTGGGCATAATAAGTGCGTCTTATGCGAGAAAGGGACTGCTGATATTGAATGAATGCCGTTAGGCTCTGGAGCAACATACTGGGTTTTTCAACAGCGCATGTGCTATTTAAGCTGAAGGAGACCCAGAAAATCCACAGTGTTACCGGTTTGATTGGTTCATGCATTGAACAGACCCCATCTGTTGTGAAAAACTCAATCGAGAACACTAGCTGTACCTTGCCCATGCAGGGTTTGCCTTTTAGGTGAACTTTTTGGTAATGAGAAATATACAATAAAATGAAAAAACAATACTTTATTTTTGATTCAATGATTAATTTATACGTCATCAGGTACACATAGGGTGTCGCAACGAATACAAAAATTGAAATGTGTTTTTTGAATCGAAATAGACGGCTATCAGAAATGATAAATGAGTTTTCACATCACCAACCAGCTATATTCTGAAAATTTTCCGAAATTTTCATTAAAATTTGAAGAAATACTACTCGAGGATTCAACTTGAATCACTGTCGACATTATCTGAGAAAATAGGAGTTAAAGTAGTTATTGAGAAATTCTGAAAAACTCACAATATCCACCTTCACTCTTATTCTCCACAAGAAGTTACTGTTGACACATACGTCCTCAATATTTAGGTCGAAGACTATCTATTCCTGATAAACATTGCTTGCTATGGAAGGTAAACTGTTACTTGCAGATTAGTCTTTCTTATTGGATTGGTTACCAGACATTACATACTCAAAGGGTGGGTACTTAACGACCTGATAAGAAGTCCGTTAAAATAATCGGTGCTGAGAATGGACACCACATCCTGTCATTTGTTAGAGTGAAAGCACAGCCTAAGCGCAGATTGTTTTAATGGACTGTTAATAGTAAAGTAACCATCCATAGTATAGAAAATACCCACTGTACTTCGGTTAAAAAATTAAAGATCTAGATATCATTTTTCATTCAAATCCTCCATCCGAGACACAATTATTGCAAAAGCTTCGAAATAGGGAAAGGAAAAAGGGGAATAATAAAAAACTTTGATTTCATTGTTCCCCTTCCCCCTTTTTCATATGACTGTTTTCAAACTTTAACGTGAGTTAACCATATTGAATTATCCCTTTCCCTATTTTCAGGACTTCTTGTTACACTGAAGATGATCACAGCCTGTGATAGAAACATGATTGTACGTTTTTTCCGTAAGATTATCACTGAAAATAAAAATTCCCTTCATATGTGGAGAAGACTTAGAGTTTTCCTTTCCCCATTTCAAATCTTGATTCTCCACTTTGAGAGATGGACTACATACGTCGATTGATTGCAAAAGCATTTAAGATATCAGGCGTGATAACTAGGTCCCAAGCAGATTTTTTTCTGTCGATGTAGTGAAAATGCTCTATCTATTGTCTACTTGTTCGAAACACAAAATTCAAGTTGTTTCATTTGAGCATGAATAAATGTACTTATATCTGGAATATTCTCCAGTTCATTGAGTCAAGTTTGAATTGTCACGACTGATGTTTTTTTCATGGAATTGAAAAACTCACATCTACTCTCCACACAAATAATGGTAAAATTCCGTTTATCGGGCATACGAAGATAAAGAAAACCGGATTGAGGAAACTTACGTATTTTGACTTCCTGAACGAAGAGTTCAGATGAAATTTTCGGCTTTCTCAATTAGTTTCGGAGATAAGGGCCAATTTCTGGGTGAAAAATGGGATTCTCTAGTACACGTTTCTGCGGCAAAATAACACTTGAAATGCCCCCTTCTTTTTCGTCAGCACAAAGTACACACCCTCAATCCTCCGTTTCACAAAATTTTCCAATCGGAAACACTACTTTTTCAAACAAAAAATACACTTTTCTTTAACAACAAAACATGTAAAATTCGGCATGTGACAGCTGAAGACAAATACCGGAATATTAGTCAAGTGCCAGGATCTGTTGGTTTCCCAAACGTCAGCGATTAGTATTTTGATAAATAGTATTTTTTCTTTTTCTTTCAAGGCCAAATTTGAGTCATACTGTAACTGTTTGTTGATTAACGCAGCAAGTTTTCGGGTTATATTAGAAATCTGCCCTTCTACTCTTATATATATATTATTATATACTTCAATATTAATTCCTGTAATAATGGAAAAGATGAACAAACAATAGAATGCGGATCAAAAAAGAAACTCTCCAAGTGATCATCTTTCATTATATGTAGAATATTATGTAATACTCCTCTGGTTTTTTTTCTCGATTTGATTTCAGTAGTAGAATCACTAGTTATGATTAATATATTGAGAATCAAATCATTATTTGTGATTCTAGCTGAAATTGATTCTTCTCAGATGAGTTGATATTCAACCCTGAAGGATCCTTTCATAATGAAAACTTTCAACGGAGATCGATTTCCATGACATCAAATCGATTTAATTCGCATTCTCCAGTCCTGAATATTGATTATTATAGCTTATAACGATCAATGAATGAAATAAAATGAAATGGTTATGGGGTGAATCATTCAAAAGAAATCGAAATGGAAATATCTGTTCCTGTTGTCAATAGACAACGGGAATTCAATACTCTACTATTTGATGAGTGTTCAGAAAGGACCATACTCCGAAAAATCATTAAGAATCATCTTTTTTCCCAGTACCATCGGAAAAAACTTGATTCTCAGACGAATCTTTTGGAAATTGAACATCATATAAGCTGATTAAAATTTGAAACAGCGATACAAAAGAACTTCCAGCTGAAGCATGGTCCCCCGAAACAAACGCATTGAAAATTGAACAAACACCACACATTGCCTTGAAAACATTCGCTTTCAATACATTTCCAACTTTGAAGGTGCTGGAAAAACTCATCAGGGAATTAACATTGTTATTCGAACCGAGTATTTTCAGTGATACTATGAGAACAAAGCGCCAGGTAGGGCTCTTTGCTCAAATTTGATTACAGAAAAACGGGTCGGAAACAATGAATATTCATTCGGAGTAAATTGATCTGATAAGAGGTATCCGGATGATTTTTTTTAACCGTCTGTTGATGACTTGTGATAACGATTGGCATTACCTGATGGAATGTTCATGAAAGCTTTAGAAAATCAATTTTAATCAACAGTTTCTGGAGACATGAACGGTCACAACATTTAAAGCTACGAAGGCTGTCTAGTATTTCAGTAATTGATTCAATATAACCGTAATTCCCTTAGAAAATCATAATTTTATATTGTTATTGAGCGAAATGAGTGTCAACAGTTAGAATACTAAGAGACCAGAGACATGCGAGTGAAAAATTAATTAATATTTATCAATGAAGTTATAAATTTCCAGAAATTGTCTGAATAATGTTCAAAGAACACCGCGTGAATCAAGGAACAGGAGATACGAATTAACATTCATTTTGAATTTCTGAAGTTTGTAAGCCTCAGAAAAAACCTCTCCCGGAAAGGAGTTCCGAAGTTCAGTGATTCTATCGAAAATACACCGGGCATTGTCAAACTACATCGAAAATTTCGGCTGTCTTCGAATTCAAATACCGCAGTAATAAGCATTTGATTAAAGCTATGTTTCACACAAAAAATAAGAAAATCAATGAATTTCTCGAAAACCACTAGAGATAGGTATAGGAAAGTATCATACAAAAATAATCGGAAAGTAATAACAAAGCGAGAAATGCAATAATATATAGGGTGTCCTACTTAAAATATCAAAGTTGTTGCTACTTTTCAATATAAGCGGCAACGTTGCAGCCCTGAAAATATTTTAGGTCGATAGAACAGAACTAATTACCCAAGAAATCAAATTTTCAAAATAATCCTATGTCCCGTTTTCCAGAAATGTCTAATAGGCCATCGAGTTTGGGACACCCTGTATATATCGAGGTTGGCAACACTGATCTGAGTTCAGGGCACCCAACGTTAATACATAGGAAGTAGATCACGAAATGTCAACATTTTGATCCCTCGTCAATTGGGCTAAGGTGAAATTTCACTAGAGCGAAATGAGCCAGAGTATTTTCTTCTACTGTTAATTGATTGGCGACAAAGAAAACATATTCAAATGTCATGTTGGTCAGTGGAAGATTGAAATGAGGGATACATATCTGAACCAACGAAATTCAAGGTTTCAGTTTCCGAGGAGTGGATTTTATAATAAATGTGAATCATAGATGATGAAAGAACAATTTTGGTGGGAGTCTGTTCTTCTCGACAGAACCTTTTTGAAACATTGGTCGTACAAAACTGTGTTGATCTTCTTTCTGCCAATAAAATGTTGCTCTCTTTCTTCTTTCGGGAGCTATTGCCCCTCAAAGGTTATACCAAAACATGACGGTAACACAGTTTTGATTTGGCAAGTACCATTTACATCTCATTCCATCTTTCTGTAAGACATATTTCTTCAATACGAGTATCATTGTTATTTTTCACTAAAAAACTCGAATCGAAATTTCCTCACCCCAATCGATGCGGTAATTCAGTTATTTTCGAGAGAAAAATGTAGAATGAGATGTAAAGGTAACATGAAGAATAAAATGTGTTCTTTCCGATCATGAAATTCTCCAAAATTGGATCTTTTCCAATCTTCATTGAAGGATAGTACCTTTCAAATGAAGGAAGAGTACCCATTAAAATATGTTCGTATTGTATTTTTCATAAAATATTTCGATGTACAGAGAACAGACTTCCCACATTTTTTTCTGTCTCCATCAAAGGTACAATTCACACTTTTTTTTTCATTGAATTTTTTTATCTATGGTATGATTTTCAATTGTATTATAGAACGTACGTTTTTTCTCTCGGCAGCGTAATCGAAGCTAAACTTGAGACTATGAGTGAAAAACAAGAAAGCTTCAATGAAGATGCTGCATGGATTATTTATGATTCGCTCGACCACATACATATATGTTTATTTTATTTCCAAACCAACATGGACTTCGTATGGTGGACTTGTGCAAGATCTGAGTGAAGAGAACCAGTGTTTTGGAAGGAAATGATCAGATCCAATAAATAACGCTTATACCAATTGTTTTATACGGTTATTCAACATCTATCATTCATCGCAAATGGCGAGCTACAAAACTTTTATGAGAGCATTCGTAGCGAATACAACAATCATTCGTATACAAAGGCCACAAGATGCTTTTTCGCGTTCTGAGAAAGAGATTATCGCCAAGGCCGCTCCGGCCGAGGCAAGGTAATCGTAGTATACAACGAGCAACGACCGTAAATTTTTTGCCAGCCGCCACCCTGTGCAACGGCTACGAAATATTATTTTGCCTCTGTCGCAGCTGCGAAATGCTTGTTTCGCGTCCAGTTGCACGAAACAATAATGTATTCTCACTCTTCTATGTTCAATTCTATAGTCTTTGATGTGCATTCAGAGGCAGTTCGAAGTGAAATACCCATTCACTCAGATGGTCAATTCCTGGGTCTTGCAGAAATCAATACATTTGCATGAACATTATCCTGACTATTGATGTAATATCTGGTACCATCACGACACTCATAAACCATCTACGCTAATAATCATCAAGGAAAATCCATCTACAAAATTGGCGAGCTTTCTGTTGAATTACAATGATCATAACGATGTACAACTTTTGCAAACAAAAATGGTGAACACGACGTATTTTAACGGTAAATATATAGTTATCGGGCCCCATCTTGAAAAAAAAAAATTGGTGGAACATACGTATTTTGTCCTGAACAAAAAATTCAAATGAAATTTTTGGCACTCTCTTTTCCATCAAGAAATAATGAAGATTCAATCCCTTATCACACAAGCAATTGAAATGTTATCTCTCGGAAAGGATTGATTCAGAGAACCACATAAAATTGAGTTCGCACTTCGCAGGGGCGATGTTGATATTCTTGAGTTTAGGGTTACGACTCTTTTCACTTTTCAAAATCGATTCGGATGAGTTACACCCTTTGAATTACTCTTTTCAAATATTAATTTTTCAAGTTTTTTATTAAAAGCTCCGACACCCTAAAGAACTGTTTCACTCTCCTGGATTAACAATCAGTTTATCCTTCAGATTCCTTGGAGTTCTTGCTATTATAATCCTCTGAGAGATCACTGGGCAAGGGGGTTGGATTCCTGCACTCGTCTTGTCATCCCTATTGACGACAATTCAGAATAGCACCGATCGTGGAAATATCTATAGAAAAGAGACAAGTCTCCGACCCTTCTACGATATTCCAACGAAGTGAACGACTCCGTGAGCGAAGAATCGCCATCAAGACGGATTGCTATTCTCTTAATAGAATCAAGAAGTATCAATGAATTTGTTGGTGCTGAGCTCCACACAAAAGAACTGAATTCCAGACAGGCCGTATATGTGCCAAGACAGGCCATATTTCTCCGCACGAAATAGGAATTCAAGCTTCTGGAAAGCACCTTCATCGATTGAATATGATCGTAGGTTGCATTGAAAATGATGGAATATCATTATGACATTTCAAGAAAGTGACAAAATGAATAACCATTATCGACTCAGCTAACTATTCAACTCAATGATTATCATCACTTCAACATAACAATTTTCAGTTTCACATAATAAAAATATACAACAATCTAGCGGTCTCAGATTTATCAAAACTATCATCTGCTATAATCATTTTGGTGAAATCATTCATAAACTCGCTGTTGTATAAAACTTGTGATGAAAAAATATTTCTTGGGCAAATATAAAAAATATTCAAAATAAAAGTCGACGCTCTATAGTTGGTAATATTGAGTTCTATCAATCACAAGAAAAGACATTTTTTTTATGTCTTCTTGCTCTTTCTGAAACTTTCGAAAAACACTATTGGGATATAGACAATCACAATATTTCTCTTAACAAGTATCTAATTGGAATTTGATCTAGCACTTTTTTCAAGAATTAAGTAAAAATGAGTTTCTCTTCAATCGTTATCCCAGACCTTTCAAACTACATTCAAAAAGTCGCGTTTTCCATTGGAATTTTCAGAAATGCCTCAGAAAGAAAATCCTGGCTCTCAGTTTCATATCCCTTAACCAGATTTCAACTCCCCACTGTTATTTCGGAATATTCGTGTTATTCATTATTTTTAAAGATGAAACAGAAAGTTCTGTTACTGATGTTGCAACATCAGCAACCAATGATTTGTTTCATCTTAAAAAAATCTAGGAAAACATGCATGATCTTATGATCTCCGAAATAAATCCATATAACCAGAAAATATATCGATGATGAACCAAACACTCTGGGAGAGCTATGTTTGTTACCGTTATGGGAGATTATCCAGACTACACTTGCGTAGAACATTTTTCTGGAACTGCATGATAGCTCAATCATAACTATCAAAATGTTTAAACAGGTGAATGAATTTATATGTGCAATACTTCAGGCAATTCGGGAGAATTTATTGGGTTTCGTCTGTGATATTCGGTAAATATTTGGCAAATCATGTTATTCAATTGATTTATTGCATTCAAAACGTGGACATAGAAAACTGTAGGAACGTTCGAACTTGTTACCTTGGTATTTGCAAGCTCACGGCCCAAAGTATCTTTTTTTTTGACTCGGAACGTGACTATCACAATCTGAGACGAATCCCAAAGCTACAACATATTCAATGGTGATGAAATATATGAGTTGAAAGTAGAAGAACAATTTTTCTATTCCCCAAACTGGTCATAAGACTAAGACTGTGGATCAAATTTGTATGTTTCCCTTGTCACAGAGTATTTCAACACTGATTTGTCACTCGGTTGCAAAAAATTATGAAGCATGAACACAGTTGAGTGAATTTTCATATCTTCCATTTGTTTCAGGTTCTCCATGTCACAATTATGTGATTTGTTTCCAATAGAAGATAAACGCAACTAAGGTCAGTATTTCCTTTAATGTTGTTGATAATGTTTCTTGCTAATTGGTGTCGGTTCATATAGTCAGTGGAAGTACGAACCAATACCTTTCAGTAAATTTAGTATGTTATTTAGTTTTATATTGACCATTGATAACAAACATATTCGTTCAGAACGCAACGAAATGAAGCCGAAAGATGCAAATGTCAAAAATAACGTTTTTTTGTTCCTCTTTGAAAATGATCGAAAGTTGTCTCATGAGGGTGAGTTCTGATGGGGATGACTAGAGGGTGTGTGTTACGCCGCCATCTTGAAGAATGCTTTTCCTTCAATTGAGGTTCATATGGGATTACTATAAACTTTTCGTTTATCTCATCTTTTTTAAAAGTCGAAGATTTACGAAGTGTTTCCCTAAATTTACAATTTCTAATTATCTCATCTTGGGTTATCTTAACCCAGATTTAGTTGATAAGATAATTAGAAAATGTAAATTTAGGGAAACACTTCGTAAATCTTCGACTTTTAAAAAAAGATGAGATAAACGAAAAGTTTATAGTAATCCCTTATAAACCTCAATACACTAGAGGACTCCAACAGATATTTGACAAAGTAAATATGAAAGCTGCATATAGAACTTCTTACAAATTACAGCAGCTTTTTGGTAACCCAAAAGATAAACTAGAAAACTCAGAAAAGTCGGGAATTTACGAGATCAGTTGTCAAGATTGCAACAACAAGTACATCGGACAGAGCCGACGAGCTATTAATACCCGTTTCAAAGAGCATTTTGCACACATAAAATACGGAAGGGTAGAAAAATCCAGTGTCGCCCAACACGCTCTACACAATGATCACAAAATTGGTGAAAGCAATCTGAAACTGATCAAGCATGTGCATGACACAAGACTACTCGATGCATGTGAGAGTCTAGAAATGACAAAATGTAAAAACAGCATGAATGGTGACAAGGGACCTATCCCTTTTAGCCCGCTTTTCAATTTATTGTTGAGGAAGTAATAATTAACAGTAACAAACGAAGTCCATATCGGACCGGAAAACTTCAGGTGTATAAATAACTAACCTCAGCACTAGATTTAGTATCAATTTTCTTCTCCTGAAGATGCTAACCTTGTTAGCGAAACGCGCGTCGAGTGCAAAAATATCAGTTTGGTGTTAGGGTAATTGATCTCTAGGAAAAGTTTCAACTTTTACACCAAAGGTTCCAAAACTCATCGTTTATGATTTGTTTATTGACAGTCTTCAAGTACGATCACCAATTATGGAAGATAGTTACACAATGCACAATTATTCTTGAAAGTGAAAAAAAGCGTAAAATTCGTTTTTGAATAATTATCTTTATCGAAATCTCGTTTCGATACTATTTACTGCAACAATTTCAAAAATATAGGAAGCAGTGAAAAGATAAATTGATGAACTTTCAGACGAGTAATCGCTTGACCCTCTTTCCCATTTGACATTTGAGTAATGGATATATAGGGTAGAAGTAGCAGAGTTGAAAATATGAAAAATCGATGTTGTTTCGTTTCAATTTCATTCAAATAATATTCACTACCACTTGTGCTTGAATTATTTCCGGAAATTATTTCGAGCTCAGGAATATGCTGATGATTTTCTTGAAATATTCGTGAGCAAAAAAATTCCCATGTATAATTCAAGTACGCTTGGTATCTGGTAGGATAATTGAAATTCATGTTTTGGCGTTTCAAAGTTCGTCAAGATAGACTTTGGAATACATCACAGATAAAACAACTGAATCGAAATTGCCTTGTTCTGTCACATTCAATTTAGGTTATTGTGTGAGCTTCAACAAAATGAATCGATTCGGTCAACAAACTACTGTGTCAGTGGCTCGTGAATTGTGGATTATTATCGTATTTTCATTACTCTGCTGAATTGTTCTAGTGCCCTATTTGAACGTTTCATTTTGTTTAACTTTACTCGAAGTGGGTAAGTGACCCGTTATGTCAAACAAAATATGCTCTGCTCATGTCAAAAAATTTCCACTATAATTCGCTGTAGGTTACCATGCGGGAAAATATTTCCGATGAAATCCTCAAAAATACCTGAGTTGCCATGGTAACGCAAATCAATAAGCACTGGATACTCCAATCTTCAGTTTGTTTGGAGTTGGTAATTGTCCGTACTTATGATTAGATTTTTTGGTATGTTTCCAGCAGTTTTCGAGGAAACTGATTTGAAGATTTCATAAAAATGGAATATTTGATGGTATGAATTCCAACTTTCATTCAGAAATGATTATTATTGTGGAAAAAATAACGTTTTGACTTCACCTTATCCAAATCAATGTAAGAAAATATATGGCTTCTTTATGAGGAGTACCATCAAAATCTTAGCTAACATGTGAATATCATTCACGCACCTTCGAATCGATCGCACTTCCTTTTTCTGAATGAATCAAACCTCTATTGATGAATACATGTACAGCTCATCCAATCCATCTTGGCACAGAACTAATAATGTATATGCCCTACAATCTCTGTGAAGTATACTGAAATAAAAAAACACCTATTACATGTGTTCAACGTGTTGAAATTCATCCCTGAAAGGTGTTTTTTCTTCTGTCTTGGTCTACACTACCAGTGTGCAACTGGAAAAGTATCTGAGTTTGTGCCAAGATGGATTGGACAAGCTGTAGGTATGAAGTTTTTTGGTGTAACTTCTCTCATAGAGAATTCGATCCGAAGAACATTCATATTCGAACTTATTGGATGTTTGAACTGATTCAGGTTCGCCCTATCAATGTGAAATTTTGGTGGTATATCTGTAGTATCACATTTTAGATTGACTGACTCAAAGTGAGAGGTTTAGGAAGGATTTTCAATAATTCACTAAATTATCAAACTTTGCAATGTCGAATAGAACACCTTGTTCATTATTGGATTCAGGAGCTTGTTTCACACATGAATATTTTGATTTGGATGGAAAAAAAGCAGAGCCTTTTTAATCATTTTAACACGCTTTTATTAGCTTGGGTTGTAACTATGTATGTAACGGAATCTTTGAGCATAATTTTCACCAATTTCCAGAAGTCTGATTAATTTGAAACTTTGCATACGTATCAAGGACCGATGACAATGCAATAATTTGATCATAGTTTTCCATTATCCTTATAAGGACCACCAGGAATAATAAATTCTTTTATAGATCCTCTGTAGTGGAGTAATAAAAAAGGTAGAGCTAGCGCGCGTTCTGCGCATGCCTGCAGTTTCGGACTTACTCTTTCGTTCTTTCGTTCGGGCACTCGGCACAGCACAACGGAGGCAGAAACGTTTTCAGGGTAGTTGCGTTCTCACAATGTTCATTCCTTATCTCACATGCGTAGGTGTACATGAGTCTGATACATGCAAATTACTGTATATGAGATTTATGTAACATATAATATAGTTCCCAGCGAAATACAGCAACGGAACTGCTGAAAGACGAATGTTGCCAATAATCCTGAGTTGGGCTTCGACCGTTCACAAGATGCAAGGTTGTACAGTTGATCATGCAGTAATTTATCTAGGCTCGCGATTGTTTGCTGCTGGACAAGCCTATGTAGCACTTAGTCGTGTAAGATCTTCAGACGGTATTCGGATTGAAGAACTTGATTGCTCTAAGTTAACAGGAAGTTCCCCATGTAATAGTGAAGCTTTAAATGAAATGATGAGATTGCGGAATGATTCGTAAGAAATATCACATTTCCACTAGGAACCAATTGATAAATTGAACTAAAAAATGAAAAATAATTCATAGTTTAAAAAACTAAAAAAACACGCTTTTATAGCTAACCGAACTAAAAAATAGAAAATAATTTTCAATTACAAAGAGTTTATATTACGGTAGTAGAAGGCTAAACAATCATTCATAGTCAATCAGCTCAAAATAAAATTATAATAAAATTTAAGTAATTAACAGAATAAAGTAATTCAGAGTAAAAAGCGTGGGGTGCATTTTACTACATTTCATAAGTCTCCTCTCAAAGATAATTACCGATAGAATGATTGTAATATATAATATATCAAGCACCCCACGATTTTACTCTGAATTACTTTAGTCTGTTGATTACTCAAATTTTATTATAATTTTATTTTGAGCTGATTGACTATGAATGAGTGTTTAGCCTTCTACTACCGTAATATAAACTCTTTGTAATTGAAATTTATTTTCTATTTTTTAGTTCGGTTAGCTATAAAAGCATGTTTTTTAGTTTTTTAAACTATTAATTATTTTTAATCTTAGAGGCATCACTAATCCATATGTATAATAGAACACCGAATCAGCACTCCAGTAAGAGAGCATGAACCAGCGTCGGACTAGTTTTTTGATTTATCCTATTAAAAATATAATTTCTTTATGCTCTTTTCATTCCTTATTTCAAAACAATCAACAATTCCCAAAATTATTCTTTTCCCAGCGGCATACGTGGTATACATTCAATATTTTATTTTTTTCGAACAATATCGAAACTTATTGAATTTTTTCCTCACCCTCAAAGTTGCCAATTCAAAAGTAAATTTTATTCAAGTATGAGGTCTACCTAACACCCAACCCCCACTTTTTTTTTCCCTAGTAATTTCTTCCTTTCATTCAAGTTATCCATGCATTGAAAAAAATCTATTCCAGAGTGAAATTGTTCTTCTCGTTCCATGACTCACTGAATGCGTGATAATAATAAAATAAAATGATATAACAAAAATAACTCGAAGAATCCACTCTTACTTGATTAAAACGGTTCAATATCCCGAAAATAACGAATTTTTTTGGTGTGGCTTGACAATTAAACCCCTCAAGAGTGAAAAGTTATTGAAAAAGACGATCCTCATTCAAAAACCGACAGTGATTTCGATATGGTGATCCTGAGAGCTTGAATAACACGAGATTGAAAATTATACTCTGAAATAAGTATTTTTTGAAGCATGAATTACCTTCCTACTTACAAGGAAATCGGAATTTCATTCATTCATTCGAATACATATCCATCCACTCACATTATTTTGAGAGGTTCAGCATCTATGGAATTTTATGTGAGAAAATGCAAGCATGCAAAATCACACAATCGACAATAAAATCTACAATGCAGTTTGTTCTCCAAGATCAGTGTTGTTGTTAAGGTTTGTTACGTATAATGGAATGTTCAAACGTGTCAGATAGGGATTTGAGTTAGTTCAGTGATTCATTATTTGGATATTTTCTTATGGCAACAAATATGAAAGAATATTTGAATCTCAAAGTGCATGCAGAGGAGGGGTGATGGCTTGGAATCAGTGGAACATTTCACAGTGAGCCCTTGAATTTTTTCATTGTTAGACTGACGAAAATGTGTGGGGCATATAATAATAATAATAACTTTTTATTTCCCAAGAAACTCACAGAGTTCATAGAAGGGAAAAAAACTCTTAGAAGATTATACATCGAAGAGGAAAAAAAGCCAATGAAATCAGACTATTTCATTGTAGAAAATGGAAGAAATTATGGTAATAAAAAAAATTACCAATTATCTATTTGATTGAATGTTTTTTCAAGTTGGCTTTGAAACGGAGTTTTCCATATTTCTTCATTGCATCTGGTATTCTATTATACAAAATGATTCTTGTGTGATCAATTGAGTGTCATCCTATGTCAGATTTGAATTTCACCGTTGATAAATTTTTAGAAGATCTGGTTGAATGATTGTGCTGATCACTATTGATTTTGAAGATATGATTCGAATGTTTCAGTTTGTTTTTAACCAAATGTATGAAGATACAGAGTTTAAGTATATATAATGATGATATATCCAAAAGTTTAATAGGTTTATATAAATTTTTTGTTGGTTCCCGATAATCAAGTTTATACATACATCTAATCAATTTATTTTGTTCATAATCATACAGTGTGTTCCAAGAAAAATATGGCCCATGGAAGTACCACGCAGCATGTATTTTTTTCAGATTACGATTTATTTCAACTAAAGAATACGTCACTGCTACCCGATCTATGGAGTTCAAGATGGATTCGACAATTGACTCAAGTTCTAGTTGAAAAAAAGGCTCAAGTTTTCTAAGACTAGTATATATAATTTTTTTGGATCGAGGTGGCCTTCACTTGATGGAAATCCATAGTTATTACGCTATAAGGTAGACACGATTTAAATTTCCACAAAATTTATTGTCTTCGCGACATATTTCGATACACAGTATCTTTATCAAGCGAATGTATTTAAACACTAAATTATTCTACGTTAGAAGCTCCTTTGATATATCAGGGCCTACTCTAATTATCTCTGATTCCTAGAATAATACCACTGACACTGATGATGATTCCTAAACTTATTGTGAATTGAATATTTGAATAGAGATGGAAACAGATAATTCAATTAATTTCTTAGACTTGACAATAGGTAAGGCCAACAGCAAACACCACTTTGCTATTTTTCATAAACCTTCCCACACTGATATCACTATTCATAATAATTCGGTACATCCATATATACACAAAATATCAGCATACCATAGTATGATACACAGATTAGTAAACATTCCTCTTTCTGTGGACAATTTCAACAAAGAATTAAATATCATAAAACAAATAGCAGTTAACGATAGATATCAAGTCAAATTAATAGAAAATATTCTTGCTAAAAAACTACATAGAAAAGCTATTCAAGAAGTATACCCCACTTTGAGGACCCATGACAATAATTATAGAATCTTAACTTATTCAGGACCTGCTACGGAAAAAGTAGCTTCATTTTTGCATAAACAAAATTTAAAAGTAGCATATAGAACAGATAACACGTTGGGAAGGTTTATCAAGAATAACAAAGATAAAACAACAAAAGATGAAAAATCGGGAGTTCATAAATTGAATTGTGGATCTTGCTCCAAAGTATATATTGGCCAGACAGGTAGACCATTCAAAAACCGCATACGTGAACATCGTATGAATTATGAAAAGAAAACAACTCATTCATCATATGCCAATCATATTTTGGAGGAAGCCATGACTTCGATAAAAATTTCGAAATTCTGCATGTTGAAAATAAGGGCATTAGACTTAATTATTTAGAATTTTTGGAAATCAATAAATTAAAAAATTCAAATTGTTTGCTAAATGATCAATTGGATCTCAATAGTTCCCCTTTGTTGAACTTATTCAATCAATAAGTAGTAACTATGGTCCGATATCATAATCATTATCAGTTGTAATTCTAGGAATCAGTATCAGTTAATAAGTTTAGGAATCATCATCAGTGTCAGTGGTATTATTCTAGGAATCAGAGATAATTAGAGTAGGCCCTGATATATTTAAGGAGCTTTCAACGAAGAATAATTTAGTGTTTAAATACATCCGCTTGATAAAGATACTGTGTATCGAAACATGTCGCGAAGACAATAAATTTTGTGGAAATTTAAATCGTGTCTACCTTATAGCGTAATATTATATATTACTCAAAATCCGAATGCAAAGATATAATGAGCATGTGACTATCAGGTCTCAAATTGATAGTGCAGAAGTGTTGGAGTCAAATTCATTATAGCAGCACTATGACCATTTATACTTCTGGTTAGCGTTTCCAGGACGGATCCAGGAAAAAAGTGACTGTTTATTTCGAATTTGTTCCCTTCGTAGTTTTCCGAATTCTTAACCTACCACAATCTGTAAAAATAAGAATTGATATAAGTGTAGATGGGCTGATTTCTAACCCCGAAAAGTAGCTGCGTCAATAAAAAAAAACTTTCGAATGGAACACGTTCTAATTCCGTATATATAACTCAAATTTGTCTATCAAAATAATACAAGAACGAATATTTTCTACCGAAAACATCGTTATTGTTTCGGAAATTGAAGAGAATTATTATGAACGAGTTGTGGAAACGGAAGTGAATTTGGTTAACAAAACGTTAACGATAAGTATTATATCATAACTAATAATAATAGTATTGGTTATTGTTCCTTGCAAGGCAAAATTGAGTTATACGAGAAACTGCTGAGTGATAGAACGTTTCTCATTCAGAAAGAACTGTTTCTTTATCAAGGCAGTAACTTATCGGTATAGAATGAAAATCTAACCTTCTACACTTTCATAGATTTCCATATTAATTGTTATTCTTTCAGATTGTGGTAGGTTGAGAACCCAGAGAAGAACTACGAAGAAACGATCCATTATGAGAAAATGTCCCTTCAACGTACGTTTCGTCCTATAGAAGACGTCTGCCCTTCTACAGATAAATCCCAACATCAATTATGAGTTTTGTTTCGGAACTTTCAAAAATAACCTCAAAATCATACATTTCCCATTCATAACTCATGGAATATCAGCTGTAATTTGTATTGATAGATGGTTGGTTAGGAAATATTATATATATATATATATATATATATATATATATATATATATATATATATATATATATATATATATATATATATATATATATGGATTTCATTTAAGGAAAAATTCTAATCTTCATTGGAATTCAATCATTCCTAGAATTCAGTTGAAAAGTTGCAGTGTCAATGCCCGATCTTGCTAAGTAAAAACATGTGGGTCAAATGAAGTATGAACCGACCCATCACAGATCATTTTTTGCACTACGTATTTTTTTTTTCATCAAGAAGAAATGATAATATGATTCCTGTGGTTTAAAGTACATATTGTCGTTATTATAGAATATATTAACAATCATACACATATTCATATGAACTCATTTCATTGAATTTATTGCCATTTTTGAAATGAAATTGATTTGTTCAACATTCGAAGGTGTAGTCCCTTTCCACTGTATTTCCGGAAAAATCAATTCATTCTCAGATATAATCAAATTTATTTCTGTTAAAATAAGTTGCAATTCAGATCAGTGAAATAAGTTTCAGAAAACAACGAATTTCTATTTGGGGCAGTTTACTGAGTTTCAGGAAATTACTATTAAAATTCCGATTGAATTAAATGCAATTCAAGTAGGCATTCACAAATAATATTGAATAGGTTGTGGCACATAATCTTGGAAATATGTCACTGGAACCAGCAGACGATGGTATATCTGAACAAGTTGTATAATATTGGGAAGCTCATTACTTGTTCGAGAATTAAAAAAAATCATGACCATCGTGTGATTCTGAAATATCGGCAATGTAAAAACATGTGAATCAAGTGAAGCATGAATCGACCCATCACAGATCATTTTTTGCCATAGGTCCATTTTTTTACCAAGAAGGAATGATAACATGATTTCTGTGGCTTCATGAATATACTGTCGATGACTATTAAATATATCAACAATTAAACACATAATATTTGCATAGATTAAATTCATACAATTGGATTTGACATGTTTTTAAATGAAATTGATTACTCTGAAATTGAATTGCTCTCCATTTGAAGGTGTAGTCCCTTCTCAGAGTATTTCGGAATAAATCAATTCATTTTCAGATATAATAAAATTAATTTCTGGAAATTGGAATTCAGATCAGTGAAATAAGTTTCCAGAAATCAACGAAGTTCTATTTGGAAAAGTTTACTGACTTCCAGAATATGTATATTGAAATTCCAATTGAATGAAATGTAATAATATCGATAAGGTTGTGGCACAGAATCTTGAAAATATGTCACTGAAACCAGCAGCCAATGATCATGAAAAAGTAAGACTATTAAGGGGTAATTGCTTACACTCACAATCTACCACAGGAAGATAGATATTCTATATTTCATTATATTGGAATATCTAAACAAATTGTACATTATCGGGAAACACATTATTTGTTCGAGATGCATTTGTTAAATAGCTGTTGAAGCTTTGTATAATTTTCAAAAATAAATCATAACTCATTGTCATTACTTCTTACGACATATGATATATTCCAATATAAATTGATAACATTATAATTTTTCTGAGATACAGTTGACTTATTCGAATTTAAATCGATATTCTTCAAAAAAAAATATGAGGTTCAATATATATTGCGAAATGATATCCACCAATTTGAATTGAAACTGGAATTTTCAGAATCAAAAAATATATAATTAACATCGTGTGATTCTGAAATATCAGTATAAAAAAAATGAGAGATAACAGTAATAGCATCTCACCCTGTTGCTCATTGCTACGATCAATCTCACTCGGCCGCCTGCGATCTCGTCACTACCGTTCTATCAATTTAAAATTCTATTGATTTTACCGGCAACACTGATTGTCACGGATCGAAGAGGTACTACTTAAGCAAATGGCAAGATCGTTACGCATGTGCTATATGGTACCAAAGGTGGAATTGGTGGTCAAGAATAATCTATTGGTCGGTTCTGTCACCTCATTCGAAACAGGGGTATGATTTTTTTCAATTACGGTACTACTGAATATTATTGGTCAGTTTATTTACGACATTTCCTAATTGGATGTAATTTCCTCTTCTGTTGAGCCATATATGGTCACAAGTTGAATATATTCAGTAGGGGAATTGAATGTTTTTTATCTCTTTCCCACATGTGATTGCACAGATTCCTTATTCATTTTTCCTATACTTTTTAATTCGAATGAGAAGGAAAACAATTATTGAAATTTTTTCCTTCATATCCACCTCAACATATGAATATTTCATTTGATTAACCTATTTTGAAGAGGATTTGGAAAGGAAATCTATGCAAAAAGCGAAATATCTTCCACTTCACTACACTATATTTCTTTAAAGGAGAACAAACCGATATTCTCATTCCTACACTCGATTGATTATTCTGTTCATCTAGAGCACCTTATGTGGAACCATTAGAAAATATATGAGTTTCTATCGTTTCTAATGTTTTCAAGATTGAATTTCGAGAAATACATTTTTACAGTTTGATCGTTCTGAACACGACTTATTTTCAATGAATTCACTTTATTGATTTCAATTCATTCCATAAAACTCAAGCATTGATTTTTGGATGTGGATTCTCATCATATTCGAAATTCCCAATCATTCAGAGAGGAGTTTATAGTAGCTGGAGTTTATTGTCAATATTTCTTGGGTCCCGCTAGCCTTCAACAATTTTATAATCGGGGGTTATATCCCTCCTTCACCAAGTTTAATCGGTTAAAATGCGTGCTGCACTTCCATGATTCTCGAAATTTCGCTTAGCAAATGACTTGAGTGTATGATAATTTGATAAAATCCCGAGACCGCAGGTCGAGGGATTTTATTTTAAATTATTATACACGAAAGCATCTGCTTGAAATCAAAATTTTGAAAATCATGGAAATGCACGCATTTTGGTCGATTGAACTTGGTGAAGGAGGGATATATGTTTAGATTATTTCCAGAAAACATGTAAACTCAGGAAACATCAAAATCGAACACAGGAACAATATAGTACCAGAGATAGAACCTGAAAAGTGATCCAAACGCCCGGTTTATTTCAAACATTTTAATCGGTTAAAAGGTCTAGTGCATTTAATCGCTGTAAAACTCTGTAAAAGCAGTCTAGCCTTCAACTGTTTCATCGTTTATTCGCATTGAGAGAAATAATCAACCTTATTTTGATCAAAGTGAAGTGGGAACAGAAACAGAAATTCAGTAAGATATCGAAAGCACACGGAAAAAAAAGATGAAAGTCCAAAAACAATAAATATTCAGGAAAACGTTTTTTGATTGAAATATGGGTTATCAGCAACCTTCCAATATGTTATCTTGATTATGTGAACATGTTTTTTGGCTATCAGAAAATATCTCTCGAAATGCAATAGAATTACGTATTTTTCTGGGACAAATGATGAAAGTTCAATTTTTTAAAAAAATTTCTTTGGCAGTTGTAATAATAATGAAAATTCATCCACCTTATCCTAATTTACCTTATACATGTTCTTATTTAGGTGGTGAATGAAGAACTTTATACTATCATATTCCGCTATAGACGAGGTACTAAACCAATATGGTGCAAAAATTCATGCATTCTGAATCTTTTCTCAATCAACATATTTCCTGTTAACTGAATCCAAAAGTCTATATTTTTCACCTTATCATACCCAAAATGAATTGTTATTGGGTGAACTCAAGATGAATTTCTTCGACTGCTCACTACAATATTTTGATAACTCCTCGACATCTCCATATTTTTTCCTTTAGACAACAGCATCAAGTCTGGGGGAACGAAAAATGTTCGTCTGAACGTGATTCATCTGCAAAAATACGTTACCTTCATGTAAATTTTCGGAAAGCCTAAATTCGACACTTTGGTTGGATGTGATAGGCTTCCCAATAATATCAGCTGATTCACACGAAACGCGAAAATAAGCTAGTCTAGGATGGCCATAGGTCTGCAAGGAAAATGGGCATTTCTTTTGTATAGCGGTCATAGGTGTTTTCCCCCAGAAAATAATATCGTTCTGAGAACTGATAAGCGAACTATCACCATTTTTCCAAAGTACGTAAGGACTTTCATCGTTTTTCCCGAGAATCAATGTTTTCAAATGCACGTTTCCTATATTACTCTTATTGATATTTCATTCAGGTTCCAAATGATGCAGAAAGGAAAAATTGCATGTATACAATTAAATTTGAGAAATAATAGACTTTTATCATTTCTCCTATGTGCTCTTCATATAGAGCAAGAGCCCACGACCGCCAGACCTTCGTTATTTTATAAAAGCTGAAAGTTTCTCTGCGTATTCCCCTAACACAGGTGAGAACGATCAGCGACTATGAAGTTTGGATAATAGTTACTTCTTCAGATACCAGGTAGCAAAGGCGTATAAAATAGTACCTCACTTTCGTCAAAGTATAAAGCTCAGCTATTTCATATCTTCTTCGGAATGATATTAGAAATCACATCATCCATTGCCAGACACTTACTCTGGTTCCAACCCCCTGCCAGACACCCCTCAACTTCATTAAATCATAATTATACTTACGTTTGACAGTATTTGAAGGGTTTTGGTGACGCCATCTTGCCTATAATGTCGATATTTCTGTTCACTTGTCAATGTAAGAGAAATTTATCTTTTCTGAATGGTAAAGTAGGTGCAGATATCTATTTGTCAGTTTGATAAAATGGTTTGACTGAAATATTGGCAGAAAGATGATGAAGCTTCACAGGAGTGTTAACGATAGAAGTTTATACGGAAAATAATAGTTCAATCCTGAAAGTACTTATAAAAATATGAATGATTCAAGATATTGATGAAATTATTCCACATCTGTTGCTGAATTGCTTGCCATCTTTTGACGTTATGTATAAGTACTCAAGAAAATGTGCGCTTGAAGCTACGACATCCGTAAGAAATATATAAGAAAACACATGACTTGGATAAGAATCTTTGCTGTCTGTTTCCTGGCCAAGCAACCAAGATCCAAACTCCACAGTCGCTGATTGTTTTCACCTTTGTTGGGGACACGCGCAGATGAACTTTCAGCTTTTATAAAATAACGTAAGTCTGGCGATCGGCGGCTCTTAGGCTAATATGTCATTTGAACATCATTACAATGAATGTCTTGTTACAGTGTAAATATATTCATTTTTCGATGAAGATATCTTTTGGTTTTCCAACTGTAGCTGATGACTAATGTCTTTGGATTCTATTGTTCATTCCATTTTCTTAAATGGGAGTGTAATCTTGTGTCCACAAGAAATAAAGTGATTTGATTTGACATGTGCATTCAATGAAGCATTAGTTGATTCGTAGTTACGATATCTACTGGCCTGCTTTTGAACCAAAATAAACCAAATTTCTCAGCAACGGGAATCAAGTTCCACCTTCTAATTTCTATGAAACTATATTTATCCATTAATTCAATTTGAAAAGTATGCCTCACCAAATATATGTGTTACACCCCAAGAAAGTCACAATCATTCCTAGAAAACTACATATGATCTTCAGACTTCCCAACCTTTTGTTGTGAATTTGGAGACCTGTCAAACCTCTCTTGCTCAGAGATCTTTTTTCAGTAGAACAGCTGAGCTTTGGAACTCCTTGCCGAGAGAGGTTTTTCCCGTGACTTACAAACTCAAAAATTCTAAGTGAATGTTAACTCGTATCTCCTGTTTTTATCGGTGTTCTTTGATAAAAAGTTTCCAAAATTCCTTTCGATAACGGGTATTATATTCAAGATATTCTCATATCGTCATTCTCGATCCTCCAAATAATGTTAATCTGATATGTTTCCTGGGAAGTACATGAAATTGGTTCTTCCTTTTTTTATCTGGTATAATAACCTACCACAATTTTGAATGTCGAAAAGATGAAACTAAACGGCAATCCAAAAGGATAAGCTTGACCCTTATTAAACCAAATAATCACAACAGAAAACACAATGGATTGTACTGATCAAATTCCTCGTTCATGCGGTCAAAAATATATTGAAATTGAATTGAAACATCATTACACTGTGTCATAAAAATATCATAAACGATAAAAGTTTCTGAAAGTCTCCAAGAAAAATAGTTTCATCTCCATCCATGATTGTGTTCCAGTACTGTTACACGCCCAAATGAGCTATTGTATAGTGAAATACGTGTGGCGGTTCTGTTAACTGTTCATTGGAATTTGAACAATGGAGTTTTTTCAATCAATTCATTTTGGTATTCTCTCTCAATAATGTTTCGATTCACTCTGGAAATACTTGTTTTTTCATTAAATATTCATTATGTTTCCACATTACATTGAAGGAACTCAAAACGATAGTTTTCCGGCTCTAAAATCAGTGGCGTGGGAATAAGAGTTTAAATATAAGCTCCAACCCCAATGATACGCCAGTTTATTAACCCTGATCTGAAACATCCCATACATATTCAATGTAGTTTCCAAAACTTCCATTGTCTAGAACTCATTTCAATCCTGAGATTGAGTTATTCGATTTTCTTTCATCTCCCGAGTATAAAATCATATTTGTTTTCCGCTCCTTCTTCGGAAATGTTCTCATGAGATTTTCCCATATTTGATATTCCGTAAAGCATACTTGGGAAACTTTTGATTAAGTCAAATATATGCGATTTGTGAAAGGCAACTCACTCTCTCGTCAAATATAAATACCGACTACGTCTAAACTTTATTGATTACACGATGTTTCAACGGGTATATAGTTTGCAATTTCTGTTATATCAACTTCCCGTTTCTGGAAGAGTTGAACACTAGTTATATTGAATTATTCCACTGGGGATGTAATAACTTTAAAGGCAAAATTAATAATGATAATATTAGGTTGAAATTGAGGAATAGCTTCATCAAGTCAAGACCCGTTGATGATTTTGAAATAATCATCCCTACAGATGACTATGGAGATATGCAAATGAGGTCATGGGATTGAAATTTGATTTTCCAAAACGAAGACAGTCTAAAATATAAAATTAGAGGTGTGGATAATTACCAACAAAAAATGCATTCACTATATCGAATTGAAGCTATGAAAATCAATTTGCAAGATTTTTATACAAATGAAATACCGATTTTGCAGCATAGTTTGTATGAAACAGAAGATATTCGACCAGCTCAGGAAATTCTTTTGAATCTTATGACTTTACATAAAATTTCATGAAGGAAAGTTCAGTGTTGTTAAAACCGAATATCTTCAATGAAATTTCATAATACACGCTAGGAATCATTATTCTGTTTTACTTTCATATCAGTTATGCTGAATGATATCTTTTCTTACATGCAGATTCTCACGAAAGGAAAGCCCTGTAATGTTCAAAGAACACCGCGGGAATCAAGGGACAGGAGATACGAATTGACATTTACTTTTGACATGAATTTTTGAAGTTTGTTGAGAAAAATCTATGTAGCCAAGGAGTTCCACAGCTCATCCGTGTAGATATTGCTAAAGGAAGAACGATAAATAACAATTCAGAAGAGAATCGACCGTGAAAATGTCTGTAGAAGAGAGACAAGTTTCCGGCCCTTCTACGATGTTACAATGAAGTGAGCGAGTCTGTGAGCGAGAGATCACCAACAAGACGGAATGCCTTCCTTTGAATAGAATCGAGAAACCTCAATGAATGTTTTGGTGCCAAACTCCACACATGAAAACTATATTCCAAGCCTTCAGCGATCGATCTCATATGGTTTTTCCATGAGAGATTGTTAATATTATGCACATCATTCATCCATCAACCCTTCAAATGAGATTTCAAGATAAGTACTGCGCAATCTGGAGCCAATTGACGAATTGAAGTTGTCTTTTGACAGATATCTACCAAGGTCAAATATTTGTTGTTTACTTTATGTCTTTTACTGACATCTTTTCGTGGTACCGATGTAAACCTAATCGCATACCGTGCACTTGTGGGAAGGTTTACATCGGTACCACGAAAAGAACCATGGAAACAAAGCTCGAAGAGCATGAAAGGAACTGCAGGCTGGAGCAAACCGACAAATCGGCGGTGGCGAAACACGCACTGAGTGAGGGTGACCACAGGATTCTGTTTGAAAATGCTAAGCTGATTGCCCCCAACCAGGATTACCATAGCCGACTGGTACGGAAGGCAATAGAGATCCAAAAACATGCGGACAATTTCAACAGGAAAGAAGAAGCGTTGAGTCTAAACAGAATTTGGAATCCCAATCTGAGGAAATCAAGAATCACTAATGAAATCACGGCACTCCAGACTACCTGCATCAATATAAATACGCCTTGAGAAATCGAAACGTTCAGTCATCGGAAATGAGTAAGCCTCTGAAGAAGCTGGCCACTCGCGCTAGCGAAACGTTAGGAAGAAATCCCAAAGAACGACGGCCTTCAAGCCCGAAGAAAAGTAGTTACACCCAGAGACTGCTGAGAAAAGTGATATACCAAGAAACCATCCCAAATCCGATACCTCACTAAAAGGAAAGCAGTCAAGCACTACAATATTCACTTTGACGCTGTTTACCTTTCAGAGTGTCACAAGAAGAGCTTGGCTTTTGCTAGTGGAATCTGTGAAATCACTTGGGAATTGTACATCGGAATCACCAGATTATGGGTTTATTTTTTCATATGTGACAGTAGTTAGTTTATAATTTTTCAGCGGCAAGTCATTATGACTATTTCTCAGCGAGTATATCAGTCTACCTCATAATCAATGAATAAAGAAACGGGCGTATTTATCTCGATTGGTATTTGATAAATAGACAGGCAAATATTAGTAAATATTTTATTCAAACTAATATAACAGGAGGACGGTATTCAAGAATTGTTGATGAAAAGTTCCAGTCTCTATTCATTCTTTTTGTAGATATCATTCACCTTAACACCAAACTGATATTTTTGCACTCGATTTAAATTTCGCTAAGAGTGTTAGCATCTTCAGGAGAAGAAAGTTGATACTGAATCTAAAGAATAGGGTTGGTTATTTACATACTCAACAATCTAAGATAGTGCAAATTGTTTTAGACCGATATGAACTTCAGGCCCTATGTGCCACATGGGTCAAAGTGAAGGAACATTCCGAATAGGTATGAAAGAACATCGACAAAATTTGAAGAATGGGGTAGCTCATCCACTCACAGAAATCCTTCCTTTCCAGAAGGAAAGTTTGGAACTTGAAAGCACTATGAAGTATAAAAAGGTTCATTCTATTGTATAATAATAATATTCAGCATATGAAAGTCTCAGAACATCTCTTTTTATATTCTTATATTAAAACTTCAATTTAGGCGGACCGAACATTCTATGATGTAAGAAAGAGCATTCATTTATCTATTCTGATTGAAGGAGCTTTTCTATAGCAGGACACATTGTCCGGTTTCGTATACCGCTCTGTAATGAAAATCTAAGAGGAATTCATACATGAATTCTTTAGGTAAAAGGAAATTTTGTATTTATCCGTGATAAGGAATAAACAAGTTTGAAGAAATCATGCAACGCACAAAAACAATTGCACATGCATTTGTTATCGTGATATTTTTCATGTCTGATTTTGCGTCTTTTCATCATTTTTCCATTTCATTTACAACCTTTATGTTTCTTGTTCTTGAACACTTCAGTTACATCATTTCTTTTTACATTCTACAAGCATGTATTTTTATTGTTAATAATATTCGATAACCTGTGTCTCCTCCATAATTTGCTCGAACGATTTTCTTTATTGATTTGGTCAGTTATTTCTGAAACATCTTGTCACCAAAGACGAAGAACAAATCGCTATGAACATAAAATTACGAGACTTTTAGCATTTCGAACACTAATCAATTTAATTTCCACCCACCCGGGTATATTTGCTCTGTGGCAATACATGCTCACGTCGAATTCAATAAATGGAAAAGGAAATGTCATGTCATAAATCAAATAAATTTCCTGGACGCACGGTTTATGCGCTGTATGTACATACGGCAAATTGCTGGAAATAGAATTGGAACACAGGGTAATGTGTTCGATTTTCATGAATGTGGACACAATATTCCAGTTTGTAGAGGTATTACATTCCGATTCAGATGTGTCAAATGAAATATATTTCTTGCTTACGTATACATGCATACTTGGCAGTTATTCTATTGGAATCTGAGGAAGAAAAAATCGAATGCATGCATGCTGCTATATATCTTATCATTAATGCATGCAAAAACCAGAAGTTAGTCAGAAAACATAGCTTCATGTTCACTTACAGTATAGTACCTCCAGATCGAATAATCAGAAGTTACAATGTAAAGTAAACTTAACATTTTTTGGTGGAAGAATAGAGATGATTGCATGATGTTTTTGAAAAGAAATATGGAAGTGGCATTCAGGTCATATCAGTTCATCTAGTATTATCTTCAATGTCGAAGATGGAGTAATAAGGAATTCATGAGTTTATATACTTTACTTCTAGGTTCATTCTGAGGAAAAAAAAGATTCAATGATACGTTTTTGAATGTCTTCATTGAATGTCTTCAATGATGATTATTCCCCGAACCCGACAGAAGTAATTAACACTCCAGACTACCTGCATCAATATAAATACGCCTTGAGAAATCGAACTGTTTAGTCATCGGAGATGAATAAGCCTCTGAAGAAGCTGGCCACTCGCGCTAGCGAAACGTCAGGAAGAAATTCCAAAGTACGACGGCCTTCAAGCCCGAAGAGCAGTAGTTATACTAATAACCTCGGCCACGAAAGCCTCAACCATTTTGTGAAGCAGGATGTAACTGAATAAGTGTAAAGAATTTAAGGAGGTGATTCCTCATCTGAAAAAAGATAGGATCTTTCATATAAAGAAACTCCATTGGAGCATCCCTTGTTAAGATACAGCCCCTTACACGGAGTACATAAAATTTGTATAACAATTTTTTTTACAAGCTCTGGAAAAGTTACAATATTAAAATCAACCTGACGTTCTGTACTACCAAAAAGACACTTGGCCAGTAATTTATTCGGTTTACCCCATGGTTGTATGGGGTGGAAAACGCAATCCCTAAAATTCAATTCCAATGTAACTTCTTGTCTTATTATTTGTTTACCATTTGGAAATTAATATCCGATAGCTTGTTTCATTCTAAACAAAAAAAGGTATTCTGGCTTTTTTGCCCAAAATAAATCAGTTTGCAGTAAAAAACCATTTCACGAACAACTACAGAGATACATCGTCATAAATGCGAACAGGATTGAGTAGTTAGTACATGCATTGAACGATTGAAGGGTAATAAACAAAACCAATTTAAACTTTTTCAGTGCTTGTGACAAAAATTGTTGTACAAATTTTATGTACCCCCTTTCAGGGGCTGTATCTTAACAAGAGATGCTCCAATAAAGTTTTTTTATATGAAAGATTCTATATTTTTTTCGATGAGGAATCACCTCCTTAATTGTTTTACACTTATTCAGTTATAACCTGTATAAGCTCAAAATTCCAATGGATTCGATATCAGGACACCAAGTTCCCGATGGGAAATGTTGAGGTATATCTAAAAATCCTGAAAGTTCTACTTTTAGGGGTTAGAGCATCCGCATAGATAATGGAAGACGTGGGTTCGAATTCTGCTTGGGGAAGTTTACTTCGCTCAAATTCTGATTTGTCTGAGTGGCGCTTTCATTTCATTAATATATATATATATATATATATATATATATATATATATATATATATATATATATATATATTTGATCGGCTAGGCTTCCGCGGTCAGAAATGTGCTGGCTGGAACTTCCGGTTGATCCGCGTCTGGAAAGATTTACTTGTCTACGTTTCGACTCCCATTTCGGAGCCATTTTCAAGACTTAGTGACCTTGCGTCTAGGTCTGAGTTGTCTCACTAGCTGGCTATCATCACTGGAGAACGAGGATAGAAGGTTGGTGGGATTTAAGGGTTCATTAGTAGTTGTGGCAGGATCAGGTATCGGACGGTCGATGGGAGGTTCGAACGGATTGGTTCCCAAGTCGGAGTGGATAGAAGTATGTCGGACCAAAAGTGGTTTCCAGGTATTGGGGAGTCAAAACCCTCCAAACCAGAATTACCCGTGAAGCCATTGAAATCGAAAAACGTCCCAACTGTCTCAATAAACGCGACGATTCTCAAAGACTCCCCAATACCTGGAAACCACTTTTGGTCCGACATACTTCTATCCACTCCGACTTGGGAACCAATCCGTTCGAACCTCCCATCGACCGTCCGATACCTGATCCTGCCACAACTACTAATGAACCCTTAAATCCCACCAACCTTCTATCCTCGTTCTCCAGTGATGATAGCCAGCTAGTGAGACAACTCAGACCTAGACGCAAGGTCACTAAGTCTTGAAAATGGCTCCGAAATGGGAGTCGAAACGTAGACAAGTAAATCTTTCCAGACGCGGATCAACCGGAAGTTCCAGCCAGCATATATATATATATATATATATATATATGTAGAAATTGATGTTTTCACGGATCTTCGTTATACAAGATGAATTTTTCTGGGTTTTTTATCCGTTAGGTATTTTCTGATTTGTTCGACGTTTCGAATTCCATTTTGAATTCATTTTCAAGAACTGTGAGACGAATATCTGTCCATACCGTCCTGGTCAATCACTCCCCTTACGAAGCAACCAAGCAAGAGCTAGCAAAGACTTCAATTGTCTGTTCTCCACGGAAACTGGTATTTATAATGACTCTCCTCAGTCATTATCCGACTGCGTCCGATATTAAGGCTGCATCCTGCCCATCCAGGTATTATGTAGAAATTGATGTTTTCACGGATCTTCGTTATACAAGATGAATTTTTCTGGGTTTTTTATCCGTTAGGTATTTTCTGATTTGTTCGACGTTTCGAATTCCATTTTGAATTCATTTTCAAGAACTGTGAGACGAATATCTGTCCATACCGTCCTGGTCAATCACTCCCCTTACGAAGCAACCAAGCAAGAGCTAGCAAAGACTTCAATTGTCTGTTCTCCACGGAAACTGGTATTTATAATGACTCTCCTCAGTCATTATCCGACTGCGTCCGATATTAAGGCTGCATCCTGCCCATCCAGGTATTATGTAGAAATTGATGTTTTCACGGATCTTCGTTATACAAGATGAATTTTTCTGGGTTTTTTATCCGTTAGGTATTTTCTGATTTGTTCGACGTTTCGAATTCCATTTTGAATTCATTTTCAAGAACTGTGAGACGAATATCTGTCCATACCGTCCTGGTCAATCACTCCCCTTACGAAGCAACCAAGCAAGAGCTAGCAAAGACTTCAATTGTCTGACGCATATATATATATATATATATATATATATATATATATATATATATAGAAAGGGTTAGACTTGTTTGCTGACTAGTTACGAATTGAGTGGGACAATATTTGAGTTTGCAGCAGGCCAAAACAGTATACTCATATAACACAGGTTCCAAGCTTTCGATAATCTTTATTATTATCATCATCAGGGATTCAGGAATTCTCTCTCTCTGTGGATCTGACCGTTTCTTTTATTATATTGTAGAAAAACGAGATGGTGTGCCCTATTATTGAATATTCATGACGGTATTCCTTGTCCTTACAATCTGTCTCCTGAAATTCGACCAGAAGTACTGTATTTACTGATTGCCTTACATTTCATCAAAGGAGCCCAAGAGTTTCTAAAAGAGGTTTTCTCCAAGAATTTACAATTAATCCAGGTTTCAAACTTTCATTGCAAAATAGCCATATTTTTTCGGTGCTTTCCTATGCGGTCGTGGGAAAAATGTGTTACAAAAGTTATGAGTGTATACGCTTTATATACAATTATAATAATTTGAATTCTTGTGTCAAACATTATTTCATTAATATATTTATCATGAATAAAATTTCAAGAGAAATAAATCACTCTCTGATTGTGATTGATTCTATGATTGTGAAAACTTTCGTCATGATTCTACTGCTGAAATATTTTAATCGAACCATTTCCCTTCAATTCGATGTGAATGATTTGATGAATCATTTCCCATTGTCATTATCAGAAACTAACTACTGATTTGGCGTCACTTCAAGCTCGTTCGCTGACAGAAGCCTAAACAGTTCATCGTTATTATCAAATCTCTTGTTTACATAATGTATTTATCGCTTTTATCCGATGCAGAATATGCATAACAATGGTTGGATATAATAACAAGGTTTTTACGACCTGTGCTGATTTTTCATTCCGTTATTTATGATTTGTTGTTTTCCTGCCGATTGGATATCTCTGTCTATGAATTTTTGAGAAACGACTTCAGAGATATTTCCTGAATTGAGAATGTTTGCCCATGAAAGTTTAAAATATCCACAGAATATCTTGAATCCTTTTTTTGAAAACATGATTATGTGTATTGTTTGAGAGTCCTTATTTTTTGTTGGATCAATGTCTTCTTCGAAGCTTCTCGAGTTGTCAAACTACCCTAAACTGAAAATGTTAAGAATTGTTATTGGAATCTATACAAATGTAGAAGAGCAGATCTCTAGTGCACCCCTTGAATTTGATATGTTGATCAGAAACAGTTCCTATATTTTTATACCACTTATATTTGTAACTAACATAACTGCAGTTATGTCATATGCGGGAAAAACTGAGTTTATTGTATTCGTTTGATACTGTCCGTATAGGACGAAAATGTAGTGACGTTAGTGGAAAAAAATAGGAAATTCTAATCATCAATTTTCGGTTATAATTGTACGAGTGCATAAAAATTACCGATAATTTTCAAGAAAGCGTGATATCTAAAAATTGCAAGAGTTTATGTTAATATTTAGGCGAAAGTGCCCGAGTCCGAAGGACGAGGGCTCTTTTATTTATTTATTTATTTATTATCGCTTTTATTGGTAGAAATACATTACAAAAGACATACATAAAAAAAAAGAAAAAATAATCTACCAAAAGGCAGAGTTAGCTCGAGTTCACACCCAACAGAGGATGGAACAAGTGCTGTCTTCCACTCAACCTTTTACATAATACGAAAATAACCGAATGCAATTTGTATAAGATATCACGCTTGAATGCAAAATTATCTGGTCATTTTTATGCACGAATGTAATTCATTGGAATATTTCACGAATAAAAAAATTCTCAAGGACATGTTATTTTTTGTTCATTTATACTTTCCTCTATAGATTGTATGGAGTACTCACCTAAACGCGAAATGATTTTCTATTTTTGAAGTCTATCTGACATTTATTTGTGTTGTTTACTGACGTCTAGGAATAAGGTTTCAAATATGTTGTTATGGTGACTTGATACAATGCAATTACCTCTGTAAGTTTTCGATAATTGCATTGCTCTTATGGGAAATTTTATATATGAGGGAAATATTCATAATAATCTCCATATAGTAACGGCTACTTCCATCAAAATCAAACAGTTCTTTCGAAGTGAAACAAGTCATATTAGTCAGCAACTTCTCGTTTTACGTGAAAATGAAATTGATCGGCAAAATGTAAAATTTCACAACACCATTCAACAACAAATACTTCACGTTCGATACTGATACAATATCCTCTGGAAGTACGAAGGGTTGAACACAAGATGTAGATCAAGAACAGACAGATTAGCTGTTTTGCTTCATCAGATTACTACATTCTCATTGATAGCAAGGAAGAGCAATTAACCAGACATAGAAGGAGTCTACACTTTTATCATGCTGCCCGAGGATAATATGATATTCACCTGATCCATTTTTCCCTTACTTGTTGAGGTGAACTCCCAGAGTCATTGTAGAGAAATATATTCACTAATAATTTGTGACCTGAGTTTCCTTGCTCCCACAGGTTCTGCCTTCTGGATGCAGTCGAGAGAGCTTCCAAAAAGGGGTGTATCAGATGAAATAGAAGCAATGATGATATCAGAAAATTCTCAATAGCCCCACTTTCATTAGGTTCCTTTTTTTAATTCTTCATTCAACGTCGGCCTACTTCCGCTACCAAGGCCAATCACTGACGCCGGTGAGCACACTTTCCCCATCCGGAAATTTTTCCGAACCATCAGGTATTCCAACCAGAGGTAGGGATCTTTTACGAGCCCAACATCCATGGACTCGGGACCGCCGGCTTCACGTCCCCTCTGAAGGACGGCATATCCTCAATGTATCTTGCGCTCATTGATATATTGCCTGCGAGCTATAATATGCTATTTTGCTGCAGTTGTCTAGGCTTTCGACGTGGTCTTTCCCTGCATGAAGGCATAATATATAGTAGTAAATGTTATTTATTGTATTTTTGCCAAACGCCATCGAATTCTTCCGAAGTTTTTCAGCAAATATATTTTGTTGAAACTTCCCAAGCGAGCATGCGAGTGTATCTGCTTCCTAGGACAGACTTTGAGTATTTCTGGTTCTGATATTGAATTTTTTTTGTGGATTTGAGTTGCTTGAGTTATAGAGAGTGTCTATATCTAGAAGAACTAAATTATAACTCATTAAGAAACGATTTGAAGGTATGAATTTCAACTCACTGAGCAATAATTATGACGTCAAACATTGTAATTCGTCGAATTTTTTCAACTCATCATTCATCGAAACAATTTTCTCAACAATGACAATACATGCAAATTTGAACAGACTTGTCATTTTTGCACTTATCTCAGAGTTACGGCAGTAGAATAATGGAATCGATAACAACTATAAAATGAAGAAGAGTTCAAAAGCTTAAACGCTTTCAGCTTCGACCCAGATAAGCAGCAATAATCTCATTTTATCTTCCAGGTCTCGCAAGTAACTTCTCATGTATTACCGCAGGAAAATCAGGATGAACGAATAGCCCCAAGGTGAAAATCTCTATCATAAACACATAGGGTTTGTTTTTTACGACCACTATCTTCCGCTACTTCCAATACATTTTCTTCGTGATAAACGTGAATCAATTCATATTTAGTAATATTCATATTGGTAGGGTAAGTGAACACTGATTCATATTGAACTCAGAACCGTTTCCAGAGGTTTTGAAGACGATATTGGTCAAATCATCTTTCGAACAATCTGTTCAGGCCAGTCTCAAATTACCTACACAGTAGGTTTCGGCTGGCACCTGTCAGAAAACAACTACTCCCCTGGCTAATACCACGAAGGGCATTGAATTATATCCGACCGGTGCCAGTGCAGGTTTCTTCACAGAAGTAAATCCTGCATTTGCTTTCGTCGATACAATGAAGGAATTGATTTTCAATTATAGGGACGGACACACTTGCAGACCGGTTTCGGGCTGTTTGGCCACTCGTCTGCAACCGGTCTGCAAGTGTGTCCGTCCCTATAATTGAAAATCAATTCCTTCATTGTATCGACGAAAGCAAATGCAGGATTTACTTCTGTGAAGAAACCTGCACTGGCACCGGTCGGATATAATTCAATGCCCTTCGTGGTATTAGCCAGGGGAGTAGTTGTTTTCTGACAGGTGCCAGCCGAAACCTACTGTGTAGGTAATTTGAGACTGGCCTGAACAGATTGTTCGAAAGATGATTTGATTTAACGCCAGTCTTCAAGTATGCCCACTGACTATGTCAAATGTTTTTGACGATATTGGTGATAGAGAAACATTGTACGTATAAACTACTTCCAGTTTCAAATAAATGGTATATAAATATTATAACATCCCACCTCTACTGAAAACTAATTCAATTTATGTGCTGTACATTGCTAAAGGAATGCTGTTTCGTAACATAAATTATTCAACTGAAACAACAAGATTCATTCAAAATTAACACCGAATACAAAGTTAGATAGTTTTCAATCCAATTCTGAAGTGAGGAAACCCGTTCGGATTTGTTTATTTAACGAAGTGCACTCACCTTAAGGCTATTTAGTACTCGGAAAGATCTCACCTGTGGTTTACTTACTCCGGGAAAGCTTTTATGGCAAAGAACTAATCTGTAGCTGCTGCCTCGTATTTAAACTTTCAACAAGAAAGTCACATTGAATTCTACCGGTGCAAATATTTACAATGAGTAGACTTCGTGAATGAAGTTAGAATAAATAAGTAACCTTTCAAGTGGCTTTGCTGATATGATAGTTCCTGTAGTTTTTCAGCAGAGCTTACTTTTCCTACTCTCAATTTAACGAGAAAGGGAGAAGTCTATAAGAGAACATTGCATGAGCAAATGACAAGGGTGTACAAAGTAGAATTTACTTTAGATGGTATTATAACCCTACAAAACTTTTGCCGGTAAGAAGATCCAGAACATATCAAGGAAAATAAGGACCAACATTGACCTAGACTTACAACAAAGACGTGGGAAAGCTTTCCTCGGACAGGTCGATTTTAAATTTCTTCATTCCTTATTATTGACGATAGTTTCATTCTACAGGAAAATACATATTAGAGTAACGATGTGGAAGACATTTTTTCAATGGCACACTCTTTATATTATCAGAGTTTTCAAATTCCACCATGAATGCTCATTTCAAGCATTATCACTCAGCAGCTATTGATTTCATACATGGAGGCAAAAATTATCAGGAACAAATAAAAGTGTTCGTTGCCAAAGGATTGTTTCTTTACTATATTATGCATGTATTATACATCTGATAATTCCTCTTCAATCACTTATTGAAATAAACCGCATCAAATTCCGTTGCGTAGTTTTCAAGATCTAAGGACAGACAGACAGCAGGAAAAGACTTTGTTTAATAGTTTGTAGTGATGTCGAGATGTGATAGGAATATTCTTCTCATGCCTAAAACATTTTGACAAGTCAACATACTTGTTCATCAATCTACCAGCACGTGTCCCCACAAAAGTGAATATAAACTTGAAAATGTCTCACAGACTCGCTCACTTCATTGGAACATCGTAGAAGGATCCAAGACTTGTCTCTCTTCTATAGATACTTTCACGGTCGGTGCTCTTTCGAATTGTTATCAATCGTTCCTCCCTTGGCAATATCTAGACGGATGACTCGACGAGTATAGAATTCCCACCCCTTTGTTGTGAATTTGAAAACCTGCGTGAACTCTCTTGCTCAGGGATCTTTTTCCAATAGAACAGCTGAGCTTTGGAACTCCTTGCCAAGAGAGGTTTCCCTGAGGCTTACAAACTTCAGAAATTCAAAGTAATTGGTAATTCGTATCTCATGTCCCTTGATTCGCGCGGTGTTCTTTGAACATTACAGGGCTTTTCTTTCGTGTAAATCTGCATATAAAAAAAAAGATCCAATGTAACGAAATATAACTTGGCCGGTTTTCCCGTATATCCTTCAATTGTGATTTCACAAAAAGATCACGTGCTTCATCTCCATGTGAAGAAACGTGAAGTTTCTTCATGGAATTATTCAACAAAGATGATCTGGAAAAAATCACGGTAACAGTGACCTAGAGCTTTTTCCCAGTATCCTTTAGTATACTGAGAATAATATAATGCCCAGCAAAATCTCCGAACCTTCCTAATGAACGATGAGATTGAAACGTTTAATGTGAAAGAGAACAATCATACCGCGTGACTTCTAACCAATTTACATTCCTGTATCTACGTTGTTATTTCGCATGGATATTTCATAATTATTGCTACTTCGATTCAAAGCCATGAGTGAACAATTGAGCATTTATGGGAATCGCACGTTAAAAGGTAAGGCCTCGTTGATCCATTGCTCGCACAAGTTTCGACTTCTGAGGATTGACGTTCGTCGGCTGGTTAACAGAAAGGAACAATTTTAGAGCAACATTATATGACACTTCCGGTTTGACCTGAAGCGCATCCAATTCTCATATCTCAAATGGAATCTATAATTTTCTTGGAATCATGATTCGGTACAGAATTACCTTTCCAATGATATATCATACATATCAATTTACAATCTGCTGGTATAATTAGGATTTCACAAAATAGACTTTTTCTATTTCCCTCGTAACAGAACATTTCCATGAAAGCATGGTATGGAAATTTGAACAATATCATGTGACTAACAACAATTCATGGCCAAACTTTTCACAAATTATTTTTTATGTAGATTTTCTATTTTCAAAATAAAGTTTTCCTTCATGTTTCAACATCGAGTCTATCATTACTTGAATGCTGAAGTTTTTAAGTTGGTTATGAACTCCAATGTTTTGTATTTCAATATGTATTGAGAAATGATGGACTTTATGTTAAAATATGATAATCAAATTATAAAAATATCTTATTCGCACAAAAAATATTGTGTGAAAAGTTTGGCTATGAAGCATTGTTACTCACATGATATTATTTGAGTTTCAATAGTATACTTCCGGTAAGAGGTTTCATTACGAGGGCAATACAAAAAGTAATATTTATAAGATCAACTATATCAGCTGACTGTAAATTGAGAATATTATTGTGATATATCATTGGAAAGGTTATTCTATACTCAATCGTTAGTTCCAAGAAAATATATACTTTCCATTTGAAATAATAAGATTTGATGCGCTTCTGGTAGAACCATAAGTATTTAAACTGGTTTGATAGTCGCTAAATTGTATATTCATGACATCAAGTTAAACTACCAAATTTGAAATATACCTACAAAATAAAAACGAAGATACATTGGGGTGAATTGGTTCTGGGTCACCCTGTATATTTCCGAATATTTTTGGTTCAGGAATAATATTTCAAAGAGCCATATTATTTTTGACGACTTTTTATTTTCAAATGGTGACTTTGAAGGGTAAAATCATCTTGCCAAGATGTTGACGACATTCTATATGTTGACTCTGAAATAAAACTCGTTGGAAATACATTTGTCCTATGAAGGTAGAAAATGCAGAAAATGCGTTGATTTCGATTCATGGAACCATTTATAAAAGTTGGATAAGAATAGAAACATTCAAATTAATATTTGTGTTATGTACACATCAAGTTCATCATGGAATCAGACTGAGAATAATACTCTGAAATACACGTTGTTTCTTGCATGGATACCCTCGAACACAAATCGCTGTTAAGAACATAATCCGTACTACTTTCATGTTCTTTACTCTATAATTCGCGTGTCTTCCCTTCGAAACGAGATCATAGCCTGAAGGGGGATACGCTATTTTCAACCTCAATATGTTCGGGAACCGTGATATAAAAGCCGAGGAAGACATTTGTATTTTCCGAGACATTTACATAAGTTACGGAGTTTTACGTCTGGGTCGCAAACTGGGTCACCACCAAGGGAACTGCATATTTCCTTCGTTTCGAAATTGAATTGAAATGAACTAATTTTATTCTCCACACGCATTTTGGCTCCTGGCAATTTTTCTCCTTCTATTCACAGCAGGGTATACTTTTCTCAAAGAGGGATAATGATCATGAGCAGAAATGAGTTGGATAAATAACTTTTAAACAATGAGTAGTTGTTTCGTTTGTATTTGTTTTTTTATATATGCAGATTCACATGAAAGGAAATCCCTGTGATGTTCAAAGAACACCGCATGAATAAAGGTACAGGAGATACGAATCAACATTCACTTTGAATTTTTGAAGTTCGTGAGCCTCAGGAAAACCTCTCTCTGCAAGAAGTTCCAGAGCTCAGATGTTCTATTGAAAAAAGATTCCTGAGCAAGAGAGGTTCGACAGGTCTCCAAGTTCACAACGGAGGGGTGGGAAATCTTTACTCGTCGAATCATCCGTGTAGATATTGCCAAGCGTGGGACGATTGAAAGCAATTCAGAAGGGCACCGACCGTGAAAATATCTATAGAAGAGAGACAAGTCTCCGTCACTTCTACGATGCTCTAATGAAGTGAGCGAGTCTGGGAGCGAAGAATCACCAACAACACGGATTGATTTTCTCTGAATAGAATCGAGAAGCTTCAATGAACTTTTTGGTGCTGAACTCCATACATGAGAACTATATTCCAATACAGATCTCATCTGCGCCTCATCAGCGATCATCAGAAGCTGACGAGAAGTGAAGTATTTCTCCGTACGAAATAGAAATCCAAGTTTGTGGAAAGCACCTTCAGCTATCGATCTCACATGGTTTTCCCATGAGAGTTTATTACTAATCGTAATTCCTAACATCGAGATACTTGACTTTGTAGGAATAGTTACTCCTGACATCTGAATACTGGATGATGCTAAATCGGCTTTTCTTGGAAAGAGACATGCCTGGGTTTTCCTAGTTTCAAATTCCACCAAGTTCATGCTACCCCATTCTATTATTTTCACCACGTCATCGTTAATTTTATTGACGTGAATGTTTCTTTGAATTTTTGTTTCTCGAGCTGGTATGAGAACTCTGGAAAAAAAACTAGTATGAAGAGTACTGTCGTCCGCAAAACTATATCTTCAATATGTAATATTATGACCTCAACATGAAAATGTAATTTTACACGTCAGTGTTTTTTCAAATAGATTTTCATCATAACTAATCTTTCCAACATTTTGATGTTTTTGAACATAACTCGAAGAAGAGAGAAAGAAAATGAATTATTTTCACACCTAGTACGTTGTCGATTGAAAAAATAATTATTGAATAACTTATATTAGTAAAATGTTATCTTATCACCCCTCATACTTGATTGTTGATCTACCAACTTTGTTTCATATTTCAACTTGCTTTCTATTCATAAACATATATTTCTTAAGACTACATTCATTGTATTGGTCATATCGTAACATGATCCAAAAATTTATAATAAATTCATTTATCTTGGTCAATGAAATTTTCAAATCGGGTAATTCGTAATATATCTGGCCATCGACCTCATAGTCATCCTGGATTAACCTGAAATATTCATGGAGCTGAAGGAGTTACTGGAAAGTTTTCAGACAGTATATGCCAAAAGTTCCTTTCACAAAATGCAAAGTAGTTACTTTAAAGGGACTCGGGGAGCTCTCAAGAAACTGAAGTTCAGTAATTCATCGAAAAAAACTCCGAATATGAAATGTGCTGGCAATTTGCTATGTTATCCTCGACTGAAAGTTCCGAAGTTATTCAGTTTGAGATTATTTTCGTATCCACAGAATGTTTTTGGAGATTGTTTGTGAAAGAATGCTATAAGTGAAATTATGTATTTGAATTGTCTCTGAAAATTACTTCGTAACAGTTCTCAATAAATTTCCAAAGTATCCAACTTTTTCAACAGAAGTTTTTTTTTTTTTTTTTTTTTATTTTTTTATTTTTTTTTTTTTTATTTTTTCTATCTCTATCTCAGAATCACATTCGAGATCGGTTTTTCAATATCATACTGTACAAATTACCAATTTCTTGTTTCTTTTTCACACATTGTAGAACTGTAACATTTCTGTTCCAAATAACGCCTTTGAAAATTTAATAACCATACACTGCTAGGCAAAAATTTGAAAAATAATATTGATAACACTGAATGAACTTTTTTAGAAAATTTCCATAGCCAAGCTTCTCAATAAATATTCGAAAAATTATCCCTTTGTTCTGTATTCCAAAATCCTAAAAATATCTTTCTCTACACCCGTACTCTAATAATACACTTATATGTCCACAACCCGTTTTATAATGAAATCCATTACGATACAGATTTTCAACCAATGGAAACCCATTAATTTTCAATCAAGCATGATGTGCATGCTCTGCATTTGACGTTTGTCAAGTCAAAATCTAATAGGTATTGAATTTTTGAATACAGTTAGAATGATTGAATTTTTCATCTGACAAATGCATGATTCATTTCTTAATTTTTTCAATCAAATTAACTGAGCTCACCGTAGGCGAGCGGTCTGAGGCGCATGCTAGTTGGAAGAGACATGGGTTCAATTCCGGCCTCGAGTAATCTTTTTTTTTTCAATTTTTGATCTCCCCTTCATTTCTCATCGTTTTATTCATCGAAGTTATACCACTAATTACAGGTTTTTAGAATTTTTCAAAGAAATGCGTTTAATTAGTATCATTGTGTGCAATACAGATATAAATATAATATTTATATTTCTTCACTATATATCGAGCGTAGATAAAATAGTGCATGCAACTGTCATGTAATGGTTTTCAATACACACACATGAACCATACGAAATTCCGGCTCGTTTCGTATCCCGGTTGATGCTCGTGTATTTATAACTATCATAACATGATCGTAGCATCATATACTATTTCATCATTCAATACTTGGGAATTGTAATGCTATTAGGATAATTATTAATATTGGCGGCAGTGACCTATTTTTGAAAATGAATACCCACAGTATTTCCTTGAGAAGCAAAATACCTTAATTTGAAACAAATCGTAATAACAGGGACACAAGAATACAGAAACTAGTCGTTTCGAAATCAATCTCGTACAAATTTTTTAACTGTTCGACGTTTCGACTCCATGCTGAAGTCATCATCAAGAACTTATAGACATATCTCCAGCTTTGCCGCATAACGACTATTTCCTCCATAAGTTGAGCCACTGTCACCTGGTCTATAGCCTCCAAAATGAAGAGATCGAAATTTGGTGTTGAAACCGTAATCACACCATTCACCCCACACTCCCTTACTCAATCTTTACGTGGAGAAGAAGAGCTACATCTCGAAATAAGTAACCTCATTACTCGAATTCCTGGAACATCGCGAAGTCGAGATCTCCAGGAAGACGTAATTTGCGCAGGGTTATTCTCCCCTTATTACCCGGGGTTGAATCTCAACCCGAACTCGTTCGCGGCTGAGGGGTGAACTTTGGATTCTGTTTCGTGCCGGAATTACTCTTTCATAGCACCCAATTTAAAACTGGAGCTTTCTATTGGCTTTATTAGAGGTGGAGGCTACGCTGGTGGATGAAACTTTGAGATGAAAGTAGGGTAATACTGTAGAGAGTGATTAGGGTTAGTTTTGAGTGTAAGTAAACTTGTGCAGATTGTTGCTCGATTACTAGAAAATTTTGGAATACTTCTTTTCGAGAGTTAAAAATAGCTATGTGAGGGAGGTTGGTTCATGTGCAGAAATCTTATAAATGATAGAGAAATTCATAATAAAAATAATCATTCAGTGAGTGTCACAAGATTTTTATTTTTTTTATCATTCATTTTGAATAATTCATTTCATAATTTTGAAAGGTGAAATTGTCCACCTATTAAAAGTTTCCGAGTATCAAGTTTGCTCATCATATGACTTATCAGTCTGACATCTTGCACTATTTTGTGAACTCCAACCAAAAGTGTTTGTTTGCTCAAAAATATACCACATAGATTCACTCAATTAAACCTAATATACTACAAAAACGCCCTTTAGTATATATGGTTACGTTTATTGAAAACTCCAAACAACATCAAACTACTTTTAACAACTCTTTATCACAATATTATCATTTCAACTGCACAGCTAAACTATCCAACGCTCTGTACTAAAACTCACTTATAAAAACTCTGAAGAACTCTGACTCTCCACTTAGCTTCACTAAGCTAGAAACTGTGATAAACTCTCTGTCGCGATGGATTGTCTTCCCTTTTATACTTGCGCACGCCTATGAAGAATCTTCCAGAGAGGTCTCAATGGTGTGTATGGAATTCTCCACCCATTCTGGATTTCTTGGAAAATGACGTTCTCTCTTCGACCCCTCATATTATTTTGCGTTTACGAGCGACAGAGCCGGCGCTAGGAGATTTCTTAACAATATGATATATTTCATACAATATATTATATATTACAATATATCAATTGTGGAATGAGAGAAAAAACGCCCTATAATATGTATGATATATTCCATATTATATATATTTTTTATATGCAGATTCACACAAAACGGAAGCTCTGTACTGTTCAAAAAACACCGCGTAAATGTTTTCATATTCATTTGGCAAATAGCTTTTACATCGAAACGCGCTTTGAGTTCAAGTAATATTAGTTCAGTTTTGAAGTAGTTGGTCTCCAGAAAGACTCCTTAAAAATCGATTGGGTTTCGAACTTGTTCGTACATCGTTTCGCAAAATCATCCTGCTTTCTCATATAACTCGAGTGACCCGATAATTTTTTGCGAGGAATCAATAATGCGTTCCCTGGAATTTTCAGCGAAGCACTTCGCTGATCCATTTCACTCCACTTTGAATGGAAACGACTGGCAAGTACAATTAATGGCATCAAGCTATTGGAAAAAAGTGGTGAGCAATCAAATTACCAGCTGTAATTTTCCCCTCATTTCACGCCTATTTACCTAGGAAACGCTCAAACGAACAATTTCAGCAGCATTTCATTACTGTGGACTGAAAACCCTTTGTCGCGCTCTCCACAAAGGCTCCATTTCAGTAAAGAAAATGCGTTTATCACACCTTGTCGGAATATTTTTCAATGAGACCTTCACACAATAAGAAAAAGGAAAATTTTGCATCACATTATTGGGTAACAAAAATGTCTGTGTTCCTTCAAAAAATTTCGAAAATAAAAAAAACTGAGCGATTTTCAAATGATAGGTAGGGTATGACTTCGAGCAAAAAACACACTTCATTGAATGATGTAATGTCAAATTAATATCAGAACAAAACTTTCTATATTTTCAGTCTTACCATGTGGAGTTGTTCCCAACGAAAATTCAAAATAGAAACTGAAATACTATTTTAATAGACATTATTTTGTGGTGGATGAATCCGTTCTTCATAGTTTTCTGGGTTTCAAATTTATCACCCAACCTTATCTAAACTACTTATCTACCACAATATACCGGGTGTCCCACATTTTATGTGACAGGCAATATCTGGTTTGTTGAAGGATATACACAAAAATGTTTCATACAAAAGTTTTAGGAGTTCATGAGAGCTGTATTTTGATATAATTTTTAAATATACAGGGTGTTTGGTGTAGGTGCTACAGACCAAAATTCTATTTTTTAAAATAGAACGCCCTGTATATCATTACATATTCAGATGCTACGTTGAATTCTGATATCATTTCATGTTTGGTTTTTGAAATTCGGTTACGGCGTTGTTGAGTTATTGCTTAAAATGTAAAGTCTTGAGAACGACTATTATTTTTAAAAATATCTCATACAATTATTCTCTCTGCATCAGATCACATAAAAATTAGTCAACATTTTGGGTGTTCGAAGTGATGGTTTCAATTTTGAGTTGTGGAATTCAGTCAGGAATCATTTTGAATATGAAACAATTGCGAAATTGAAAGAGGTGTATTCGAAAACAAATCTTTAATAACAATGTAAATAATATAACTTGATAAATCATTTCATAAGAATGGTAGGTACCTAGAAATGAGTCATAAAAATTGTTCGAAGTGATGCCCATTAGATATTATACAGGCTTCGAAACGTCGAATCACTTCTCTCGTACAGGTCGCTCTTATAATATCAGGCGTAATATAACTGCACGCTAGTCGAATTTTCATTTTCAGATCATCCACATTCAAAGGGGGAGTAGTGTAAACAATATCTTTTGAATAACTTCATAGGAAAAAATCAAGCGGTGATAAATCTGGGGAACGAGCCGGCCACCGAATTGGACCCTTATTACCAATCCATCTATTTGGGTACGTTCTATCCAGATATTCAGTAACAACCTGTGAATTGTGAGGGGGAGGACCATCTTGTTGCCACCAAATTCCTTGTCGTTCTGCTATGGGAATATCTTGCATCAACTGGATCAAATTATTTTCTAGAAAATGGAAATATCGCAATCCATTTAGATTTTCATTGAAAAAGTAAGGTCCTATGATGCGGCCATTTAACAATTCACACCATACATCAATACCCCAAGTAGTTTGAAAATTACTTTTGCGGACCCAGTGGGGATTTTCTTGAGACCAATAGTGACTGTTATGTCGATTCACAACTCCATTATTGTGGAATCGCGATTCATCGCTCCACAAAATTTGACTGAATATGTTAGGACTTTAATGTAATATCACCTGAATACAAGCAATGAATTCAAGTCGTCGTTCAAAGTCCGTGGGTTTCAAACCTTGTACCAACTGAATTTTGAATGGGTGGTATTTATTTTCTTTCAGAATTCTCTGTACATAAGATTTACTCACACCGACTTCTTTTGCAAGAGTACGGATAGAAACATGTGTATGAATAATAATATAAGCCAACACATTGATCTCTAAATCTTCAGTTCTAACAGATCTCGTATGATGACGATGCTTTATAGTAGAAGGAAATGACCCAGTTCGCAATTTTTCTTCAACTCTCGAAAAAGTCATTCGTGACGGAATGGGTCTGTCTGGAAAACGTTCTTGGTATAGACGTTGTGCTTGACGGCAGTTTTTCTGACATTCCCTAAAAATTAATAACATATCAATGCAATCACTTGGACTAAACGCGAAAGGCGTACTGGAGTTTTCGCACAAAGAACACAGTTACTGTTTTACAAAGAATCACTGAATCGAACTGACAAGTAGATACAATTCAACAACATTTGTTACTATGGCATCAACAAGCATAAGCTACTTGATGAAATTGTGCAATATAAGGCAATTCACCCTCAAGTTAGTCACATTCTCAAGAATTTCAATATTATATTCAACTGATATCGATATCGTATCGTATAGGTGAGAATAATGGTTTTTATTCAGTAGTAGTCTAGTTCAATTTAATGAAAGATATAGACTGGATTCGTGTACGAGTAAATAAGTTTTTTTGAAACTTTATATTTGAGGAAAAGTGCAATAACTCAACAACGCCGTAACCGAATTTCAAAAACCAAACATGAAATGATATCAGAATTTAACGTAGCATCTGAATGTGTAATGATATACAGGGCGTTCTATTTTAAAAAATGGAATTTTGGTCTGTAGCACCTACACCAAACACCCTGTATATTTAAAAATTATATCAAAATAAAGATCTCATGAACTCCTAAAACTTTGGTATGAAACTTTTTTGTGTATCTCCTTCAACAAACCAGATATTTCCTGTCACATAAAATGTGGGACACCCGGTATATATATATATATATATATATATATATATATATATATATATATATATAAGACCAATCAGAAAGCTATCGGATCGTAATAAAAATGAAATATACTATTTCAGATCAGTCCAATGAAAGACTGTATACCAGTTCTTCAAGGTAGTTTTCTGAGTTCAGTTCGATTTTTCACTATCGAACTGACGAGTTTCCGAGATATTGCTCAATAGAAACCAATTCCATTACACTTCAGGGGGTCATATGATGCAACATGAATCATGTTCAGGGCGATGCTGCTATGTGAAACAATAACTCTATGAAGTCTGTTTTCAGCGGCACAATTGTCTACATTCAAGAAAAACTGAAGATCCCACCTAATAATGAGTAGTTTCGACAAATTTATTTCATTCTGATGAATTCAGAATGGTAGATTCTGCAAATATAATCACAAGAACCTAGAACTATGCATAAATAATGCTACCAGACGCCATTATAATTTGAGAAAAAATTCTTGGCTTCCAGTATCGCTGGGTTTTTCGTGATTAGTTTTTCAAACTCTCTCTTGTTGAAAGAAGCTGTATGAAAACAGTTGGTCGTAACTCCTCACTTTTGGGTGAGACAATCAGTTGTTTATGGTAAGTTATTGTTTATGGAGCAGCATCGTCCTGAACATGATTCATGCTGTTCTCAATCATCAATTCTTGACCAGTATATATGTTCTTCTTGAGACTCACCCTCCTCGGAAAACGAACACGCCCTCAAGTTACTGTCCTCTGAAGAAACGTCATCACTAATGAAAGCTTTCATGATATATTATTTGGGGTAGAACGAGTGAATTGATCTATTGTTGAACCCAAAGAGGTATGACGACTTCGAATGGTCACGTTTCACTGGCAGTTTCGTTCGTACATCAAAGCATACTATGGACGCAAAGCGTTTGCGAAATTGGTCCTGAGAGATGAGTCAAGAATAACAATGGATAAAGTATTTTCATTCATTGAATGACTATATTCACGTAAACGACCATTCATTTTATGTCAACAGGTATTAATATTTTAATTATGAATTGAGGGAGGATACTGGATATATTATCGATGAGGATCTTCTTTATCTCTTACCAACAGTATAACGGTTATCGTTCAGAATATTTTGACGTCGTTCCCATGTTTCATCTCCTATTCAGTAAGAGGTTTTTATCTTCCGTTATTGATAAAATGAAAAATAACACTTCTGACTTTGGAACAAAAAGATATGGTTGGAAAATGTTTTTGAACGTTTTTTTCTATTAAGCAGCTGACGAACGTCAACCTCCAAAAGTCAACACTGGATTAATCTCCGAAGTTATGAAAAAAATTGAAAATCGCTCAGACCCGTCGATTTTTATTCCAAGTGGGAACACTCTCACCAAATACATCATCATTGTGTTGCCAACTTCCTCAAACCAGCACCCCCACTTCAGAATTTTCAATGATACTAACTACTACACTTGTGTTACATCAGTTTGAAGGAGATTCAATCACAAATACATGAGTGTACTGAAAATCAGGATCGATCAAGTGTTGTTGAAGTTTTAATGAAAACTAAGTTGCATCAAGTTATTTTTATTTTTCATCACCTGAAATATTATCGTAAGAAAGGTTCACTGTGAGTACGCCACTATATTGTAAAATTATATGCTTTTAGAGATGATCAGTTTAGAAAATGAGACAGACGTTTTTATGAAAAAAAATTGCCGCCATGTGTTTTTGTTTACGCATTTTATTTAAGCCTTGGTATATTGATGTATTCGATTCACTCCATTCATAAGTTTGAAAACTTTCGAAAATGTACTATACAAGGGAGAATATCCATTGTAGCTGCGTATTTTAAAAACGGACGATGTGCTAGAGCTACGGCTCGAACTTTCAATGAAATCCATCTAGAAAAAAAACACATCATACCAGTACGTGATTCAATTGATGAATAAGTTCATGGAATCTGAATCACTGCTGAATAAAAAACATGAACGGTAGAAGCCGATGAGAAATGAAGGGGTCGCTGGTGCAGTTGTAGGACATGCAGTGATGGACAACATTCAATCTTTAGGATAATTTGCTACAATTTCTGGAGTTTCTAGAATCAGCGTACATCGAATTCTGGAAGAAGCAAAATTCCATCCTCATAAAATGCAGAAGGTGCAAGAATCAAGTACAAATGATCCTGACAGACTTATAGAGTTTTTTGAAATGATGAGTCAATTATTGATTGGTGATAATAATTACCTCCACAATGTGTGCTTTTTTGACGAATCTTCTTTTCATTTGAATGGACATGCGAACAGGCACAACTGCAGACACTGAAGTGACGAAAATTCTCATTGGTACAGGGAAACTCATTCACAAACCTCCCATGAATTGAATGTTTGGGCTGGTATTCTGGAACATCAATAGGTCCGTATTTCATTCATTGTAACCTCAACGGACAAACGTATCTTGAACTTCTTGATTCAACTGTGGACCCCAGAATCACTCAGTTACTTGAAGACAAAGATAGTCGACTTGAAAGTCAACTCACCTTCCAACAAAATGGAGCTCCTCCACATTTTATTGCACTTGTACGTCAATTTTTGGATGACAAGTTCACAGGAAGATTGATTGGAAGGCGAGGACAAATAGAATGACCGGCTAGATCTCATGATTTATCACCATAAATTATTTTATGGGGTCTTTTGAAATCCAAAGTTTGAATCACACAAGTTTTATCTGGGACACACTGTATATCTATGCGCTCACATATTTCGAGAACAGTGAAAAAATACCATTTCGAAATATGTGTTCAGTAATGACATTATAACATAAATTCCTTCTTCCATATAAACTCTATTGTGTTCAAAGCCCAGTCTGTATTATTCAATACTTGACATAGTAAACCACAAGCCCTTTGACCCAGTCTATTCCCCGAAGGACAATATTTGTCGAAACGCTACACCCTCTTGATGAACAGCTTTGAGTATTCACCCGCAGCCTCTGTCATGAATTTTCTCGGTATAACCACGTTTATGATATGATGGGGCGAGTGTGCCTCGAGTGATGTTACCCGCGAAGGAGAAACTTGAGGTGTTGCAAACATGCAACACTGAAATTAGGCCAGACCGACAACACAAGTACACAGAGGATTCGCTTCGTTACCGTTTTTACTTGCTACAACAATGTAAGGGTCCCTGAGAGCAGATCTCGAAATAGTCTGGGAGACAGATTGAAATTTAGTGTGACAAACAGGGCAGTTGTAAACTAGTCCTCTCTTTATTGTCTCTCCTATAATGTTTTTTTTTTTTTTTGGACTGAGGTGGCCTTTACTTGATGGAAATCCATAGTTATTACCGCTATAAGGTAGACACGATTAAATTTCCACAAAATTTATTGTCTTCGCGAAGACAATAAATTTTGTGGAAATTTAATCGTGTCTACCTTATAGCGTAATCTCCTATAATGAGCAATGATTGGCCAGAGTTTGAGTTCTTTTCTTGGAAAAAGTGTACCCCAGTAGCACACATATATCGATCCAATATTGCTCGAATATTACGGAAGCATCGGCTCAATATTGTAAATATTATATTGAGAACAATCGACATAGTCGATGGGCATACTTGGAGACTGGCGTTCAGAGTAGGTTTTGGCTGGCACCTGGCAGAAAACTACTACTTCCCTTCCTAATACCGCAAAGAGCATTGATTTATATCCGACCGGTACCAGTGAAGGTTTCTTCACAGAAGAAAATCCTGCATTTGCTTTTGGCGATACAAATGAAGGAATTGATTTTCAATCATAGGGACGGACACACTTGCAGACCACTCGTCAGTATAAGGCAGTGCCATCATCAACATAAAGTAGATTAATTTCCATAATTAAAAATCAAGAATTTTCATAGTATCGAGCCCCGACCAAATCTGATGCGAACTCATTGCGCCATCTACCCATTGACGAGGTATTCCAACAACAAACCGAATTTGCCCATTCCTCCTGCGAGGAATACGTAAAAGCGTTCGACATAGACGATGGGCCTACTTGAAGACTGGCGTTAATTCGAATCATCTTTAGAACAATTCGTTCAGGACAGTCTCAAATCTACCTACACAGTAGGTTTTAGCTGGCACCTGGGAATTATGGGAAGTCATCGACATTATGTTGATAATGGCACTGCCGTATCTATATAGAAAAGTCATGCCAATATGCTACCCAAATTGATAATTCAATATTGTTATTCACTTTCCCAAACAATATTTGCAGATATTGAGGTTCTCATATTGAATATCGAGTTTGAAACAATTTAAAATCTTCACATTTTTGAACTGATAATATTGAATATATAACCTGGTATAGTAGTTCTGGATATTTGTATCGAGCCATCAAACCCATAAAATCAATATTGTTCCTCACAATATACAGTTTGAATTTATTATGAATACTTAACGAATATTTACATTGAAATATTGTTTTGACAATACCAACCCATAATAATTGAACATTAATATTACCACTTAAGTTACATCTATATTGGACCAATCTGAAATAGGGGTTCAGCCAATATGATGTGTTAGAAGGGGAAGTTGTAATATCCCTTTTGAAAGTTCTTTCATTTTTTTTATACTAGTTCACTTCAGAGAATTGAACCAGCTGTTCCTGTGTTATAATGGAACAAGTAGTGATCTCATCATTCAGTACAAATTGATTTCGAAAGGAAATAATTATTATATCATTCATTTTCTACAATATTTTTCCGTGAAATGTTCAACACATTTGGGATAAAAGTTTCGCTCAGGCATTATCTTTTCAAGCAAAAATATAGAGCTAGTCTTAGACATTCTTTCACCTGTATTCAAAACCAGTAGAGCCTTATATTCATCAGGTAATCTGGATCTGAAAGTGTTTAGGAAGGGCCAATTTCACAAATGGCTTATTGATATCGATCATCATCATTATTCATTCTGAGGGTGATATCATATAATGTGAGAGTTGAATTTGTAGAGGACATACATACTTTTTCATTGTCAAAGTAGATGGTGATTCTGTTCATCGATAAGAATGAATCGCAATGAGTGTCAAATTCAACGTTGACAAAAACTATATTAATAGGAATGAATAAAAATGAATTTCATATTGAACGTTTCCTGAAATCATGATGTTGATCGTTCATTTTCGGAATTTCAAAAACAATATGATGATGATAATGGCACAGTTACCGCTAATTCGACGTTGAAAAATAAACCAATTATGTATGCAAGTAGAATATTCTTGGGAGTGCAAGATATGAGTGCATTAGAAGGTATAAGGAAGATATCAACCTAGGAAGAAACCATTTGCTATGGTAGGGTTCAAAATCGATATTCTGCCAATTCATACTGTGGGAAGGGGCGTTCGAGGAATTCAGAACTCAACATTGGTTTCTATGTGAAAATAACACTGTCAAATCTGAATTGAAATTATTTTTATATTCAGTATATCAGAAAACGCATTTCATCAAGTTCCATTGAAAAATCCAACGAACAAACCGAGGAAGGAAGATTTTGATTGGGGAATTTGATAAATCTTTCAACTAATTAATGACTGGATGGATATTCATTCAAAGAGTTTATCCTCCAATAATTTTAGTCTTTGAATCGTCCGATCTGGTTTCTGGTATAATAAAATTTCTGATAACTCAACTTTCGTAGTTTTCAGCCATTATTGATTTGGAAAATTATTAATTTTTCGTTCTGACAGAATGGTTATTAAGTGCTGTACAACACTGATGGATGGATTTCCTGAAGAGGCATTTTTTCCTGGAGTATAAACTTCATCATGTTCGTATAGTATTACTTGAATTCATTCAATATAAAACTCAATTCCTTCAATTACGTATCCATTGATCTGTCAGTGGAATCTTTAAATGAAAATGTATTTTCATCATCTCGTTAATGATGTCCAAAATAATGTCGTTCTCTTCATTATTCCTGAAATAAAATGAACGAAGACTCATTTCAATCTTCAATTAAGATGTATGAAGAAAATCCAGATTGCTTACTCGCATTCTGTAGAACTTGATTAATAATTCTGAGTGAATTTTATCCACCACCAAACGAGTTCTATTTTATTTCTCGTCAAAGAAAATATCTCCCTTCGCGAACTGATTTGAATTTTATCTGAAACCATTCTGGAGAGACTCTATATTTGGAATTAATTTCACGCTTGCTGGGTATTCACTACGAATGAAGCTTATTACAGAACAACGCTTCTATGCCGAAGAGATTTCAAATAAGAAAACTACATTTAGTAACAGCAATCTGTAAATTAATATAGGAAACTTCGTCCGTTCATTCCATACTTTTTATTCTACTTTGGCGGTGGCAAATTGCATTGAATTTCGAGAAATCATAATGTTTTATATGCTTTATTTCACGTTCACAAATTTCATTTTGTTTTTTAGTTTCTTCATCAATATGACATGAAAAACATTCCTCAGCGCTAGAATATAAAAAAAATAAATTATAATATAATGCAATGAAACATGAATATATCAATAGACATTTCTTCCACACCAACAACAGAACAAAATGAATTGAATTAGTGTTTTTGGGACGGCCTCACCCGATTGTTTGAAAATAACTTTTTTTACTAAAGCAAATTGAAGGTTTTGTGCAAACACTAAATGATTCTGTGGGTTCTGTTCTGATTATTACAATCTGATTTTGAATGGACGTATCGGAAGAAGGAAATTTTCAAGAATTGACTTCGTCTGCAAATAGCTCACCTCATCAGCAGATGCAATAATTATTATCTCGAAATCAGATTGGTATAATCCGAGCAGCATCTACATGAAAAACATCATCTACTAATAACTAAATGAGACCATATCCAAAACAAACTATAGTGAATACAATTCAAAAACTATTGAACGACATCGATGACGACATGAAAATATCAACACAGTGGTACCAATCCATTGGTAATGCAATGGAACGTTTACATTGAATTTCAAATTTGGTGCTTATTATTCTTTGGCATTTGGTTGGCAGCACTCTCGATGTTGCCGCAATTTTTTTTATGTCTGTTATCCAATATTTGACAATTGTCATTCAAAAGTTACAGTTCAGTGTTTACTGCTTTTTGTTACTTCAAATCAGATAATTATAATCAAAAACTGTGTATTTCAATGATTTCATAAGAATTATCAGTGTCAGGCTCTTGGTAAGAATGCCAGACGAGTTGAAAAATATCGCTGCCAAGAGTTGGTGACACCTTCGATTGGTGTTGCAGCAGATTTGAAGTCAAGTATGTAAACTGTCAGTGTGATTCCTCAAAAGATTAAAGATAGCAAAGATCACAAACCACCAAGAAACTCAAATATACTGCAGTACTGGATATAGGTGTAATGCGTAATACTATATAGGAACGCAGTAAATTCTTGCAGTTCATAAATATGAGAAAATCTCAATTTTTCTAAATATTTTAGATATAACTATTCAAAATATATGATTTCATAATTCTCTGGAAGTTCCCCATCGGAAAACTACCAAGGAAAGATTGTTTTTATGTATGTTCTACCTTATTTCGATGAATAAACTACACATACCTATTAGCAAAAAGTTTTATGAAATTTTTTGATTTTCCTTCTTCAATATTCAACACGACACTTTGATTTATATCTATAATTTCATAAATTCTATGACAATCTGGCTACAGTTTACTTCAAAATATAACCACGCTCATGATGACGCACAACAGTTTTGAGAATGTATCAACTATATATTGTTTGAATTCGTTTGTTTGCCTTTCATTGGAATTTTTTTTTTTATATTCCATCCCCGAGGAAGACGTGAATATTTGCCTAAACGATGGCAGTACAATTGTAAAACTGTGTGTATTTCAATCGCTCGTTGAACTTTTAACCAAAATAACTCCTGATATTATTGTTCTGAAGGAAAGTTTCCACTTCGAAATGATCAAAAAAACAAATGAATTTCCTCTCAATTTCTTGGAAACGGTAGATTTATCGTGAACTGGTCAATAAATATAATGTAGGTATGAATAATCTCTTCATTTCCTGTCTAACAAAATACTTTCATATTCTTCAATCTTTTATGGAGGTTGTTGAGAATTCAAAATCAATATCTGAGTAAAGTATTCAAGATATCAATTGAATACCGTGAAACAGTTTTTAGCAGAAACCCCCTTCATTTTCCTTCTGGCGCCAAAGTCAAATTTGGACTATGTGTTTCACAAAAAATAAGGGAGGAATTTCAATTTGAATGAGCATACTATATAACATAAAGAACTGGTTTTTGATATATTTCTTCCACCTCAAACCATGACATTATCTCTAAATAGCAGATCCGTATCTGCAACAAATTTCATAGAATCTGATCAATTTTGAATCTCCTCTAATAAAAAAAAATTAAATTTGGAAGCTATTCATAGACATAAAATGATGAACCAAATGCAAAAAATCAATCATTTTCGAGAAATACAATTTTTCTAAAATTTATGATTTTTTTCATCACTGACATTAACCAATAAAGTTGTCGTTCTTCTTTCAATGTCGCCGGAACAGGAAGTGATTACTTCTTCTGACAATGCAGTAAAAGTTTTTGCATTTTCTACTTTTGAAGATATAAATGACATATATAACTCGGAGAAATAGTGCTTGGTGTGGTTCGCATGGTTTGCACATTTTCCTACGGTTATCCGTAAATCATCATGCTAGCCACACAAAGAATCTTTTTTTATTTTCAGCACAATATACTATTTTTTCAGCAATGAGATGACCATAATATAGAAATGTTCTCTCAATGACTTGAACTTATTTAACTGAACCACCATGGTTTTTTGGATATCAAAAAATAGTATATTGTTCACCAGGTAGGAAAAGCCTTACATTCCTGAACGATTGTGAAACAAGCCGAGACTCAGCAACACAGAGTCCAAGAATGTGGCTTTTTCTCGTGCTAAAAATTTTTTTTTCTTCAAACGTCAAAAAATGATGACATTACTCATCTAACTTGATCCTGTCAAAGTTTGATGTCTCCGCTGGCAGCAATTTTTTTTTCCCCATTTCTTTACGGCGGAGGGAAAAATGTTGTCATGGCAATAATATGAAACATGTCACAAAGCAACAATACAAATGTCATTAACAACAATTAAACATAATTTTTATTTATAGTAATATTAAAAGTACAATTAGTTAATGAAGCATTTTCAAAATTGAAACCGTGCAAAAATGTTCCCGGCTCTTGATACGCATTGGTAATTGTTGATGATACTGATGGTCGAGCACAACTTTCAGCAATCATTCCCGATGTTGGCGAATCATGAGGGTTTAAAATATTTTGAGCATTATCGTTCTTATCTCTTATTGAATCCTCTATATATCCTTCGGCAACCGTGCTTGATTTCCAGCCCCCATGTCGTTTGAGGCATTCTGGATTTCCGCCTCCATCAGTTAAAAGTGTTGCTGAAGTTCGTCGTAAACAGTGACCCGTGTATGCGCTTGCATCGTTTAAATTTTAATAACAAGCTACTTTTTGGGCTACTGCGCTGATCGAATCTATTCCCATGACGCTTCGGTAACACTTTCAATTTTGGTACTTTATAAAAAATCGGTTTTCTGTGAAATTTTCAGGCCGCAGTGATGCATACTTTTTATACAGTTTAATGTAGTTTTGACCAATTATCGTAAAAGATCTAATTTGTCGTGTTTAACTGTCTGGGATTTTGATAATTATCACATTTTCTTTATCCTCAATGTCCACAGTCTTCATTTTTACCAATTCGTCGCATCGACAGGCGCCGGTAACCCCAATTAACAAAACAATCTGAAATATTTTTATAATTTAGTAGAGTATACTACATGCTCTGCAATATAATTTTTTTCACCTTCAATCCTAAATACAACTTATCTGGCGCTTCAAACCAAAATTTACCAAACTCGTCTTTAGTGAAAACTTTAGACTTCTTTGCAGTATATCCTTCGCTTGTCTTTTTCAGAAACGCACGTAACTTTAAAAATTTGCTTATATACACATTTTTTTCTCATAACTAACTCGGATTTTATCATAGAGTATCGTGACCACATTGTAGAAGATTTCCATTTATTTTCATTCTCCATTATATTAAAATATGTCAGTAAAACGTCTTCGGTAACTTGCCGTACTCCTCTTGTATCGCACCACTCTTGGAAGTGCTTGTACGCTAACCGATACTTTATTCCGGACTTGGAGGGCCCCAAACGTGCTACTGCATCATTAGCCGCGGACTCAATTTCGTTTAGGTTTTCCATTTTCGCACTAAATTTGCGCTTGCGGTTGCAACAACAATGAGCTGTCTTTAATGACATAAAATAACTGCCAAACAACTGTAACCAGGGAGACGCAAATCCCACCGACGACTTAATTATTTTAATTTCTAACATCTAGACGACTTTGATAGTTGTCACAGTTAATTTCGAGTAAAAATAGCGTATGGATTGTACTATTTATGGTTGAAAATTGCTACGTTTGAAGAAAAAATAGTATACTTTATTCGGCAAAGAAGCGACTTTTCTTGACTTGCCCTCTATTACACGCCTCACTTCGTTCGGCGCGTAATATCGGGCGCGTCGAAAAAAGTCATGCTTCTCCGCCTCATAAAGTAATATACTATTTCCGCAAATCATTCAAAATTCAACAGATATTAGTTAATTTTGAAAAAATCGCATATTATTTCATTCACAAATGAATAGTGCTTTGAAATTCGTAATTAAATAACTTGGGTTAGTATGGACCTGTTTTCAATCATTCATGTAAAACAATAATAACGGTAAGGAAATATAGTATCCTTACATTAAGGGAATATAATTTCTTTACTGTCAGGAAATCTTGACTTTTCTTCAAGAAATTCTGCCTGAAATGTCAATTTCCTACCGATTTGCGGATAGTTAAAACAAATCTGTGACGTCAAGACTTCACCAACAATATTTTTCGTTCATTTTATTGTACAGAAACTATTATAAAGTTATTGAATTGAAAAACACTTTCCCTAGCTGACTCAGATGTCTAGGAATCCATAATGGCACAGATATAATACGTTAATCTATATCACCAGACATTAATGCGATAAACATTTGGATGATATCGTAATATACACGTTCCGAAGTAGCGATTATTACAGAGATATGACTGCTATTCTTAGATAAAACCTGCCCAGTTACTTCTTTATCGTTCGCCTATTGATTAAATAATCAATGCTGACTGAATTATTGATGTACAAACATTATTAAAAAATCGACTAGGGATGAGTTTAATCTCATTAATGTATCAAATATAGATTCGATTATTTCCCTCAATGCGAATAAACGATGAAACAGTTGAAGGCTAGACTGCTTTTACAGAGTTTTACAGCGATTAAATGCACTAGACCTTTTAACCGATTAAAATGTTCGAAATAAACCGGGCGTTTAGATCACTTTTCAGGTACTATCTCTGGTACTATATTGTTCCTGTGTTCGATTTTGATGTTTCCTGAGTTGACATGTTTTCTGGAAATAATCATAACATATATCTCTCCTTCACCAAGTTCAATCGACCAAAATGCGTGCATTTCCATGATTTTCAAAATTTCGCTTTCAAGCAAATGCTTTCGTGTATAATAATTTAAAATAAAAATTTTTATTAAATTATCATACACTCAAGTCATTTGCTAAGCAAAATTTCGAGAATCATGGAAGTGCAGCACACATTTTAACCGATTAAACTTGGTGCACTCGGGATATAACCCCCGATTATCTCCCTAACTACGTATAGCATGAAAATAAATTCTCACAATCGATCATGGAGGAAAATAGTCTCTCCAAAGTACAGTCTCATTATTATTTATTATTTTCTTGCCAATAGCCAGTATGCCAGAAGAAAAAGCCATCTGTGGACAAGGGACGGCTTTTGACCTTGAATGGCGTAGCACTTAGGGGAGACTTAAAGATTTTCTGGTAGATTTGGTATTTCAACCATACTGGCTGTAGCCAGAAGCGAACCGTCATTGAGGACCACGTATTAACTATAATGTAACCTATTCAGCTTGCTCGGCTACAAACCGATTATATTAAATGTAGAAGAATTGGCTCACATATTTTCTCTTCCTGAGAATCGTCTTTCTGAGAATATAACTATAATTAGTGAATGCAGATATCTTGTTTATATAGAAAATAAAGTCATGTTAGTTACACTACTCTTTACTCAAGAACGGCTGGACCGATTTGACTGAAAATTGGGGGGGAGGTAGCTTAGAACCAGGAGACGGGCATAGGATACTTTCAATCCCGTTTTACCGTTTTTTCGGAAACGGGTGCCAAATTTGTATTGGACAACGTGATGTCTTGGTCCAGTCTGCCTCAAATTTTGGATAAACATTCTTTCACCAAATAGATGGAAGACATGATTCGTATTCAACTGGAATAAATCGCCTAAAGGGATTGAAACAGGAAAGAAAGTTATTTTAGGAGGTGATCAAAGCCTAACCCACTGATCGTAGAAACCTGAAATTTGGAGGGTGTGTTCTTTGTATTGGACAACGTAATTTCTTGGTCCAGTCTGCTTCAAATTTCGCATAAACATTCTTCAACCAAATAGATGAAAGACATGATTCGTATTCAACTGAAATAAATCGCCTAAAGGGGTTGGAAAGGGGTAAAAAGTTATTTCAGGGGGTGATCAAAGCACACCCTAAACCACTGATCGTAGGAACCTGAAATTTGGAGGGTGTGTTCTTTGTATTGGACAACGTAATGTCTTGGTCCAGTCTGCTTCAAATTTTGGATAAACATTCTTTAACCAAATAGATGGAAGACATGATCCGTATTTAACTGAAATATTTTGCCTAAAGGGGTTGGAAAGGCGTAGAAAGTTATTTTGGGGGGGGTGATCAAAGCACAGCCTAAACCACTGATCGTATAAACCTGAAATTTGGAGGGTGTGTTCTTTGTTTTGGACAACGTAATGTCTTGGTCCAGTCTGCTTCAAATTTTGCATAAACATATTTTAACCAAATAGATGGAAGACATAATTCGTATTTTATTGAAACTAAAAGCCTAGAGGGGTTGAAAAAGGGTAGAAAGTAATTTTAGGGGGTGATCAAAGCACAGCCTAAACCACTGATCGTATAAACCTGAAATTTGGAGGGTGTGTTCTTTGTATTGGACAACGTAATGTCTTGGTCCAGTCTGCTTCAAATTTTGCATGAACATTCTTCAACCAAATAGATGGAAGACATAATTCGTATTTTATTGAAATTAAAAGCCTAAAGGGGTTGGAAAAGGGTAGAAAGTAATTTTAGGGGGTGATCAAAGCACAGCCTAAACCACTGGTCGTAGAAACCTGAAATTTGGAAGGTGTGTTCTTTGTATTGGACAACGTAATGTCTTGGTCCAGCCTGCTTCAAATTTTGCATAAACATATTTTAACCGAATAGATGGAAGACATAATTCGTATTTTATTGAAATTAAAAGCCTAAAGGGGTTGGAAAAGGGTAGAAAGTAATTTTAGGGGGTGATCAAAGCACAGCCTAAACCACTGGTCGTAGAAACCTGAAATTTGGAGGGTGCGTTCTTTGTATTGGACAACGTAATGTCTTGGTCCAGTCTGATTCAAATTTTGCATAAACATATTTTAACCGAATAGATGGAAGACATAATTCGTATTTCATTGAAATTAAAAGCCTAAAGGGGTTGAAAAAGGGTAGAAAGTAATTTTAGGGGGTGATCAAAGCACAGCCTAAACCACTGATCGTAGAAACCTGAAATTCGGAGGGTGTTTTCTTTGTATGACGTAGTCGTCCGATAAAAATGAGTTTTCCGAAATTCCACCTCTGAGGTATGGAAAATGGGGTCAAATTTAGTTTGAGACAACGTGATTTCTAGTGTTAATCTACCTCAAATTCTACATAAACAATCTTTAACAGAAATGATGAAAGACGTGTTTTGAATTTCATCGGAGTTAATCGACTGAGTTGAAAAGGAGTAGAAATTTATTTCAAGGGTTAATCAACGTACACCCTGAACCACTTATCGTAGAGATCTGAAAGTTGGAGGGCGTGTTCTTTGTATGACGTAGGCATTTGATGAGAAAAGGTTTTTCAGTATTTCACCCCTAAAGGGGGCAAAGTTTGTACGGGACAACGTACTTCGATCTACTTCAAATTCTGCAGAGATATTCTCCAACAGAATTGATGGAAGACTTGTTTCATATTTTATTGAACTTCACTGTCTAGCGGGGTAGAAAAGATGTTGATAACATTTTCGACTAGTTTCCGTTCTTTCGAGTGCGCACAGAAAGCAGAGCTGTGATGAACCTGATTAAACTTAGTACTGACAACTAAACAAAACAATTGCATCACAGACCTAATTAACGTCCAATGAAGTCGTCTGGTTTTACATTAACCTGAATAAAACAAGATTTGTTAGTCTAGGATGAATATCGAATGGAAGTTGTTTTGCGAAAAATATAATTCGATGTTTGATTCGGTGTCATGATATGGAGAAATATGATGTTCAGTTGAGCTTTCCAAGAAGATCAAAATGATATTTGGAGGTTGAGACTGAGCATAACTGAAAACTGAGTGTTTATATGCAATATCACTTACGCAACTCATTATGCATTATGCTGAGTTTATTGCAGATACAATTGGAATATCTATAAATGAAGGCATCGAAGAAAATAAATGTCGATGTGAATCAATCAATTCATACACTTAGCAAGACGTATTCGGCTGCATTTTCAAAAAACCTCAGCTTCAAACAAGGCCTGATTTCTGATGATATTGAAATCTGTAGTATAACTTGGATATAATAATAATGATAATATTTATTTGCATTCCAAGCATGATAACATTGGTAATTTACAATTTAACACAACCAAAAAAAAATACAAGAAATACAAAAAAGACTGAAAACAACATGTTTCCTACAGAAACTGCTGGTCTTGTTCCAGCCTTGAGAGGGGAGAATGAGCATAATTATTATAAAAAAAAATAGGAAATGTTTGTACAACCTAATTATGGAATACAAACAATACCCCCGGAGTGGTGGAAATGGTACCCAAGAACTAAAAAGTAATAATGAATAATAAACTGATATACTCAGAAGAATGTGAAAAGTCATGAAAACAATGTTAATTGTCAGAAATTTATTTCAGGTAGATATGATTTTTGTATTGTCTTTTGAACGAAGATATTTTACTCTTTTTCACTTCACTTGGAAGATTATTATATAGATTATAGATGTTGTAGCTGAACGAACGACGATAAAGAGCGGTACGATGTGGAGGAGGGGATAACAGACCTTTGAACCTTATATTTGAATTTTGCAGGTTGAAACGAAATTGGATTTTGTTATATAGGTATGGTGGGCATTTGTTTACCAAAATCTTATGAAAAAGTACTGCTGAGTGCAATGTACGTCTGTATTGCATTGACAGCCATTTGGTCTCCACGAGTTTGTGAGAAATCAGTTCATACTTACGAATTCCATGAATTAGACGAAGGCATGCCTTCTGTACATTTTCTATCCAACATATATCTTTTTTATCTTGTGATAGTTGATAACTGGTTGATTCATCGAAAGTGAACATTATTTAGTGATAATACTTCTTCGTAGTCTCATTACATTCAGTTGATAATTTGATTTCATCTGATTGGATTTTCAGAAAATATATAACATAATGATAATTCGATATTTTTCTGAATTGATGAAGTCGATATACCATTTTTCATCACATCAGTTCTGCAATTATGTTCTGTATTACCTTCGATAATTACAACAAACTCATGAATATAATTATATATGAGAACGTGTATCATTAAGGATCATAGGAGTAAGGAACTGTTCTATGGAAATAGTTATTTTGCTTGACTGAACTTGATAGACAAAGATTTCTATGTCTCTGGCAAAATAATCTCTAGATCTCGAAAACATTTCACGACCATAGTATACACAATATATTCCATGCAACTTCAAAATCATACAATTCCTATAACCATTACGTCTTTGTAAAAAGACAGCGTTTCAATGCGAATAAAAGTAAACTGATGGCCTCAATATCACAGTGTTTATATGTAAATCAAATGTTTAGCAATACAAACCAATTTGACATTTCAAAATACATGTATATTGTATTATTTCAGAAATGTCAAATGCTGTAATGACGTTCGGCAGTTACTCTGGGAAACGGCCGTAAAAAATTAGGCAGTCGTCACCCTGTTCTGTTGTTGATTGAGGGTATTAGGATCTAATATCATAAAATCATTCAAGATGTCGGTGATTTACTATATGGCTTGTATATTTTTACAGGAGGAGTCACAAAAAATTGCAATGAAAGAGCGGCAGACATACGGGTTGGGATTTTCGAAGTGAGAGTCCCAAAAGCAACGCCGCCATGTTAGGGGCAACGTTCGAGTTCACGTTCAGCTAATATGTTCTTAGTGGTCTCTACGATACTGCTACTCAGTACCGGTTTAGCAGGTGAGTGATTGGATAAAAATGACTGGTATCCCATAGTTTGACAACACGAACGCCCTCTATCGGGAAATGACACAAAAGTGACAAGATGTTGTTTCTATTTCCATCCATGCTGATTCACACCAAATTGCTATACAGTAGCAATCGACAAATGTTTTGCAAGCCGAAATAATGATATCCTCAGATCTTTTCACAACTTCTGTCTTCGTTTATACAATTCACGAAACCGAAATATATGCCCTGAGTAAATATTTTAGTTTTGGTCTTGGAATATTCTAAATTTGACAAGATGATCAGAATGCTATAGCAGAAGTTGCAGTTGCATACTCACGTACCAGCTGGAAAATTGCTCTTCATGTTATTTTTAATACCAACCAGCATATTCTTTATGATAACGTTTATAGTACTCTCCCATTTTTTCTACTGGAATGCTGAGTGTTTTTCGAAATATTTTTCAGGGCCGATTGATTGATATATCTGGAACTATTTCACGAGTGTTGAAAAGCTAGACACAGAAAAAGGGTTACCAATGTTCCATGTTCAATGGTGTTGGTTTGAAACTTCTATCGACTACATCATTTTTTTTTTGTTTCATTGGGCCAAAATGTTGGAATATCACTGATGAATCCAACGAGAGAATTTTAATCATCGAGATATTAATAACATCTAATGAAATGAAATATCGCGGAAGATTTATCTTCAAAAAAATGGCTGAATTGAAACAATCGGAAAAGGAAACATGATGAAATCGTCAAAACCAAGTTTCGATTATTCAACCACGACGAACTCTTCAGACGTTTGTTTCATTTGGTTTCCTGGCAAGAATGTTAGATATTTGTATATCGAAGGAAGGAGAATGCTACTTTCCCTTCTGAGGAAGAAGTTCAAGGAAGGAAGAGGCACTTAACCCCCATGTTATACATAACAAGTCAATTTTGAATGGTTTATTGATGAATCCGAAAAACAAAATGTATTAAAGAAATGAAACTAAGAAAAAGATACATTATAGCATGCTCCTGAAATTCCGAGCTGTCGAAGCCGGAATTCGAAACAACACCTACAAGCCTATCATAAGTGGTGCACCAACTCGCTGCGCTACCGAGACTCACAGGCAACTTGTGCGGAATCATGAACGAAGCGTACTGCTGTAGCTCTGTTATAACATTTATCGTTTAACTTCTCCTTTCTTCATATATTAACTTCTTGAAAATAACTCATCTTCTTTACTGATTTCTGCCATTTCGAAGAATACAGGGTGTTCTATAAAAAAACGCTACGCTTTCCTCCCTAGTTGAGAAAATAGCTATTGTGCATAGAATATATGTGAGTTTCACGGAAATATCTGTGGTCATACCCGTTATCATGAAAAAATATTTTTTCCTCAACATCAAGCAATATGTAATTCGATAGTTATGACATTATTTCCCAAAATGGATACTACTCCCATTCCATATAAGGATGTTATTGCATAAAAAAGTTTTTTGTTAAAAATAAGGTAAATGGTACAATTCGAATATAAAAACATTGTTGGTGTGGATAACTGGAACCAATGATTTCCTTCTGTTCTTCTGAAAAACGAATGGATATACATAATCCCAGTCGTTGACTGCTCAGAGTTCAGAGTTCACGTGTATTAAATTGAAATTTCTTGCGACTGATTGACATCAGTTTTTGGCGCATGCGCTGCATGGACATTTGGCGAATGTGTCCCTTTATATTTTGGTGAAGGAGCCTTTGGTTTGGGACTACTGTGTGAGGATCCAACTCAGAACGAATGGTAACTCAATATTTCAATCACTGATGATACCTTCCAATAGATTCGGGAGAGAATGAATGCTGACAACGTTCCACTGACCATACAAGCCAGACAAAATACCTATACTCCACAATTCTCAGTCTGATTCATACTTCAGCATCCCATTTTTCAAGTTCTGGTAAAATGACAGCTGGAGCAAGAGCGTTTTTTGTGACTCCTATGATCTGTACCAATCTTCACGAGAATATCGATTCATTGAAGCAGTCACTGAATTTAGTATACCATTGTTCAGAGACCTATTGAATGGTTTCTTGACCATAAGGAAAAATTATTTGAAGGGATGGACACTACAGATAAATGACATAAGCTAGTTCGTTTCCAAGACATATATTTTCTCATATTATCCTCACGGATATCGTAGCTTGAATTGCACTATTACTCGAATACTCATATATCAGTATATTTCAGCAAGTACACACCTAGTCACGAGTGTGAACGTTTTTACTATGTTTCTGCAGTTTTAGTGTGCTAATATTATTGTAATTTATATCAGAATATGCAGCTTAAGTTTTCCGTTAATTTGAAGTGAAGTAAAAGGGAAATTTTGAAAGATCTGCCCTGCAATTTGTGCATTTATACATAAGTGCAAGAGATCTAAAAGTTTTTTGCAAAGTTTTTACAAGACCTGTGCCAAACAAAAAACTGTTCTTTACAAAAACTAGAACTAATAAAGGTGAAGTCCAACTGAAATTAATACTACCAGTGGCGTATCAACTGAACCTTTAAAATGTCTGTGAAATGCTTTCAATGTAAAACTGACTGTGTTTTGAAAGATAATAAGACTGAAACTTTCGGATGTCCATGCGATCAATGTAAACGAATTATATGTAAAAATTGTGCAGAACTGTCAGCCTCTGAAGTGAGAGCAGTAGTGATCCCTACTAGAGTAATGCCTTTCTATTGCCCGTCATGTAGGATAAATAGCATCACATCTTTGGGTCTGAGAATAAATAAACTTGAAGATGAAATTCAAAATTATTCATCTAATTTGAACGGCAAACTCGTCACTTTAGAACAAAGAATATTGAAGATGGAGCATATACTTGAATCGAATAAGAAACTTGAAGAGAGGATAATGAAGATTGAGGACCATCTTGTATCAAACGAGCCAGTAACAGAGAGGAGAACTCCTGACAATGTGGATATTGAATTTATCGTGAATGAAATGAATGAAAGACAGAAAAGGGCAGCCAATATAATAATGTTAAATGTGAACGAGTCTAATGAAACTGTCCATTCTCAAAGAGTTATTGAAGATAAAAACGCTGTGAAGGAAGTTCTGCAGAATATTGATGTGCCACTAGGAAATATCATTGTGTTTAGACTCGGTACATTTCAGCCAAACAAAGTAAGACCTCTGAAAGTTTGCTTCTCATCAAGTAATAATGCTCTTATGGTCTTGAAAAATAAGAAGTCTGCTACAGTGCCAAATGTGAAAATTTTTGCTGATCAAACCAAATCACAACGTGAATATTTTAATAAGATGAAAACACAACTGGAGGAATGCAAACAAAGAGGTGAAGACAAATTTATAAAATATGTCAATAATGTTCCAACACTGGTGAACTCTAGTCGATTGGCTGCTTTCAGGCAATCGGGAAACTCTTCAAACTCAAAAAACTAAATTCAGATTCTCGTGATGGTATTGTATTTAATGAAGACATAATTTATCTAAATATACAAAGCTTTATAGCTCATAAAGTTGACATTATAGCAAATATTCTTGCATACAATCCATCTATCATTATATTAAGTGAAGCCAGGACAACAGAAGTCATTGACAACTCAGAGCTGCAGTTATCAAAATATAGTTTTGTTCGATGTGATAGTATTAGTCGACATACTGGTGGAGTCCTCATTTATGTGAGACGTGGGATGAACTTCAAAATAAAAAAGAAGATTATTTTGAATAGTAATTATTGGATCCAAATCATTGAGATTCAAATAGGTAGTATGAAATGGATAATTGGAGGTCTGTATCATTCACCTAATTCAAGTGATTCCATTTTTGTTGATATGTTAGAAGATATGCTCGAAGGTTTTTCCAATAATAACAATAAAAGAATTATACTTATAGGTGATTTAAATATTGACTTTGAAAACAAGTCCAATTTTTATAAAAAAAAAATTATGAATCTATTTAATATGTATGGTTTTGAACAAATTGTGAGAGATTATACTAGGATAACAAATACCAGTAGGACTCTAGTGGATTATGTTGTATCAAATAGCTGCAATATAAATGCTTATGTTATTGATACTCCAAAAATCACTGATCACTCTGTTATTACAATAAGTTGTTTCAAATCCAAACCTAAAAATACTGCAAAAATAATAAAAACAAGAAAATATTCGGATGACACTTACAAGAACATAAATATGGAACTACTTTCTCAAAACTGGTTATTAAATTCAATAGATGTTAATAATATTTTGGATGACATTATTTCAAAAACTACAATCACTGTTGACAAACTAGCTGCGGAACATTCCGTTTTAATCAAGGAAAACCAACTACCTTACTATGATATTGATTTAAGAAACAAAGCAAAAGAAAAGGATATTGCCTATAAAAATTTCATAAATAGTAGAATTCATATTAAAGACCAGATGTGGGAAAACTTTAAAAACCTGAGAAATCAGTATGTTAACCTTCTTAAACATAAAAAACTGTTATACTATGAGCAACAAATAGATTTAAACAGAAATAACTCTAAACTGATGTGGAAAAACTTGAAATCTCTAATAACGCCCCAAAATGACCTTTGTTATGATAAAATTATATTTACTGATGGTATTCAACCCCGGTATTGTACTGATAGCTTAGAGATTGCTCAAAATTTCAACCAGTATTTTGTTACCAGTGTTCAACAAATTGCTAACAGCATTGACGATGAAGAATTGTGGTCGAGCCAAAACTATCCCCCTATTAATCAGTCACTTAGTAAATTCACACTAGTAAGTATGAGCCATCTCCGTAGGATCATATTTTCATTAGACAACAAAATAAACAAACAGGAAATTCTAAATAGTAAATTTTTGAAAGAAACTTTTGATTGTTTTGGACATGTATTATTAAATTTTATTAATACATATCTTGAAAAAGGTATATTCCCAGATCACTTCAAAATTAGCACCATTATTCCTATCCCTAAAGTTAACAATTCCATAGATTCTTGTGATTCTAGACCAATTAACACTTTGCCATCACTCGAAAAAGTTCTTGAAATAGCAGTCTATGATCAGATTGAAAATTATTTTAATAGCAATGACCTCTTTATTGGTGCTCAATTTGGCTTTCGTAAAAATCATTCTTGTGAAACATCTCTTCAGTACACCATATCAACATGGAAAAGGTCATTAGATCTTAGTAAATATACTGTAGCTATTTTTCTAGATTTACGCAGAGCTTTTGAAACGATAGATCGAAACATCCTTTTGGAAAAATTAAGATATTATGGCATATCTGGAAATGTGTTGAGTTGGTTTAAAAGTTACCTGAGCCATCGTTTCCAACAGACCCAGATAAACAACATTCTATCTGACAAAATTTTAAATGAAATGGAAGTTCCTCAAGGAAGCGTTTTGGGACCACTTTTATTTATCATATATTTAAATGACATTCACTACACACCAGGTTCGCATTCTTTGAATCTCTTTGCAGATGATACTTTGGTATTTGACTCGGATGATAATCTTGATAATGTAATTTCGAATATAAACAACTCCCTCAGTAATATTGAAAAATATCTAAAAGTTAATAAACTAAAACTAAATGTCAATAAAACAAAAGCAATGATCATAGCATCAGAATATAAGTTGCAAAATCTGACTAATTTGAATACAATCAATATCAGTGGTGAAAGTATCGAAATTGTATCTGAAATCAAATACCTTGGATTTATTATTGACAGTTCCTTGACATTAAACAAACATGCCGAGTATATTATTAAAAAAATATCAAAAAAGCTCTTTTTCTTTTCTAGAGTTTCGAACTGTTTGAGCACTTATGCTAAAATAACGACTTACAACTGCATAATCAAACCACATTTTGATTACTGTGCTTCTCTACTATTTCTACTCAATGAAAATAAACTGTCTCAGACGCAAAAACTCCAAAATCGCGGGATGCGCATGATTCTAAAATGCAGTCGCTATACCTCAATTTCTTATATGCTAAATTCTCTTCAGTGGTTAACAGTAGAGAAGCGGTTGTTCTTTTTAACAATGTTTTTTATTTTTAAGATTGTCAAGGGCTTGCAACCAGCATATTTTAATGATTATGTGATTCGAAATAGAGATATTCATCATCATAACACCAGAAACAATAACAACTTCCATATTAGTAGAACAAATTCGAGAAGATGCATGAATAACCTATTTTTTAAAGGTTCGAATGAATTCAACAAACTCCCAATATATCTGAAAAATTCCAATAATGTTGTTAATTTTAAGAAGAGTCTATTGGCATTTTTAGATGATTTGTAATGTAATACTTTTTAAGGTTATTTGTATTTTTATTACTTCAATAGTTTTAATATTATCTTTATAAAATTGTGTATATCTTAAATGATTATTTTGAATGTTTGTAAATTAGATTTTATCTATTTCAAATAAACTACTACTACTACTACTACTACTATACTTATTGCCAAAAGATGGCCATCTATTCAGAAATAGAAGTGAAATTTCTGTCAGGCTCACAAACTACGAATTTAAGGTTAATTTGTATCTTCTGTTTCTTGATTCACGTGGTGTCCTTCCATATTTCTTAGGGAGTTCGTATTGAATTTCATATTTCATCGATTACTCATACTTAATGCCAAAAGATGGCAGAAGGAGAAGTGGAATGTTTTGTCAATATCGTAGATCATTCATATTTTGCAGATCATGTCAATGCCCAAACTTTCATTACCTGAATAAACTTCTATTGTCAACTCTATTTTGAAGCTTCATTTTCTTTACTCCCAATATTTCAGATGAACTGACACACATAAATCTACACCCATTTCACCTGTCAGAGAAGGAAACTTTTTCGTGCATTGTTAAGTTAACGGAATATATCGATATTATAATGTGAATAGCGTAGCAAAAACACTTCGAATCTTTTCTACACAGACATTGACTGACTGCCCTATTCCTTTATGAAAAATGCCTCAGAGAAAGAAAATTTGTCGTACATTGTCGAAAGAAAAAATATCGACATTATAGTGTTAGCGTTGCTGTGAATATTTTATACCCAGGCACTATCAAATAAATGTCAAATTTCTCTGGGAATAATGGTTATTTCATCAAATCGAAATCAATTATCATCCTGAGAAGCATAGTACCTGAGAATATTCACGAAGCACAAACACATTTACAACGTTTTTCTGTCCGTTATGAAACCATAAAAAATATGCTCACAGAACAACATCAGTGGGAGCTATACAAAGCATCACATATGCTATGAGAAAAGAAAATACTCCATCGTCCACGAACACAAACACCGGGAAATGGTGAATCGAAACACAATAATGGTGATTTGATATTTCCATGCCTACTCATTCCAAATAGTCAGTATTTGCAAAAAACACTGATAGCCAGATGTTTTTGTTGATGAATCGAATAAAATGCAAATCGACATCTGAACTCGAATATGGAACAGTGGTAATTTTGACTACTGCTACTGAACGTATTCGATACTACTCACAATACCAATCTTCATTGCAAAAAAGTTCGTTCGTTTTGCCCGATATCTTCTTTAGTCCTTCAAATAGTAGCTCTCCCCTGTGTTAGAGATCCAGATCAAACTCTGCTCATCTGTGGAATTCTTGATATTCTCAACATCTTCATATAAAAATTTCACATGAGCTGTAAAGATATTTCATGAGCTGATACTTTCAATAAAAATGTTGCTAGATTTTTTCGATTGTTCCAAAATTTTTCTAAAATCGTTCCTTCCCGTTAACCAGCTGACGAACGTCAACCCTCAGAAGTCGAAACTTGTGCGAGCAATGGAACAACGAGGCCTTACCTTTTAACGTGCGATTTCCCATCAAGGTGGCTCGGCGGGGAATCGAACCCCGGTTTTCCGCTTTGAAGGCTAATGTGCTAACCTCACACTCGATTACTCAGTAGCATTTTCCCGGCCTAGTCCGGGAAGTACGTATTTCCCGGACTAGGCCGGAAAAATGCTACTTTCTCAAAGAAAAAGCGTCCGGGAAGTACCCACTTCCCGGACGGTTGCCGGATTTTTTTTTTGTGAGCTGCAAATATTTTTCATTCATCCAGTAATATGATTCAGGCGTTTTCCAATCGGAAAAGTTTTGAATATATTAGAAGTGTGTCATGAAGATGAGAATAATGAATAATATGGATAAATATTTATAATTGTTATAAAAAAAATATCCTAGTATACTTCGAAAGTCTTTCGAATATATGAAATTGAAGACCACTGAACTGAATATCGCATATTTTGAAGATTGTTATGTGTTAAATTTAATGAAAATCCAGGAGTATACCTGTGTTAGTATTTTCAAAGAATCTCCTGAAAACAATTGATCTTTATAGTAGGGAAGCCCATGATGCTAAATCGGGATTTACTCGAGCGTCATAGAGACCTATTGGGTTGCGAAGCTTAGATGATAAAAAGAAAAAAATATTATTTAATGTATACTTTTTCATCAGTGGGGGGATCGGCTATAGATTTTCAAAAATGTAAAAAAAACTAGTGCATAGTCATACTCGAGGGCGTTAGATATTGATATCATCTATGTCCTACATATTTCGAAAAAATGTACTTATGTTAATCTAATTGTTTCCATGATAGGGGTGGTCGTACGTAAGGGTTGAAATTAAAAAAAATGTTTTTCCCAACCGCGTCAGATGTTCTGAGGAAAGTTGAGTGAACCTAAAAAAAGCTTTTATATAGTTATCTGACGGTTTGGATGTGACGCAGACTCGTGGCCGTCATTAGAATGTGAAAAAAAAATCGTCATTTTGAAAAACACAAGCGCGTCAGATAAAGATATATATATGGTTCATCTTTTACGCCCTAGACGTCGCAGTATTATAATCTGACGACTTTCAAGAGGAATTCTGTCAATTGGAATTTTTCTTGAATTTATTTGAATCATTGAACTCAATTCATTGAAAAGCTGATAAAAAAGCATCCTGATGAAAAGTGTATGTTTTTCAATAGAATACTTGTATTTATAAGGAAATAATTATAAGCAATTGAATTTTTGAAATTTTAAAACATTGGATATTCGTTGTGAACAATATAAAGCCACGAACAAGTCTGTGTGATCAACTGTCATGGCAACAGAAACCAGAGTGGGGACGGAGTGAGAGAGCAATAGATAAAGAGTGAGTGAGAAATAGAAACGCGGAGAGAGGAATATAGGCATCACGTAGCTGTACGCATAAGACTTCATCGATGAATTTTCATTATTTCGGCCTGTTGAAATCGTCGGATTATATAGTTTTTGTAATTCTTCAATTATTCCCTTCAAAATAAAAAAAATTAGCCACGCTCGAGATGGTCGAGATGACGTTTTTCTACAACTTTGTAGCCCTCCTCCTTCTTTAGGTCACTCTCGAATTTTCAGATTAGTGGAATATACACATTTCAGTATGTAACTAACTCGCCCTACCTTAATCTGACGCGCTCGAGAATTTCAGATGATCAATTTTTTTTTACTAATCTGATCCTTTATCCTTGAAGGGCGGCCATATACAGTGTGTCCCTAGACCAGTGGGACAGTTGAATATCTCTTGAACCAATAGGAATTTTCAAAATATTATAAGTTCACATTATATCGCATTATGAGAGCTAACTTCAGGAGTTACTGTTTTTTTATACGAGGGGCGCAAGAAAGGCTCACAAAATCGAACATCAATTTTTTCAAATGGAACACCCCATATATTTCAATATATCTGAACTCTCATTCCTTTCGGCTAATTATTGGTTTTTTATTTTTGAAAATCCGACAAGGCGTTGCCAAGTTATACCAGTGGTTCATGAAATGCAGACATTTTTTCAGACAAACCCATTATTCATCCCACGAAGAATTTCTGGAATCATTCAAGACTGTTAATAGTCGGTGGCATATTCTATCATATGGATTACTCATCTTTCTCGAAAGTTATACAGGGTGGTCAGAAATAATATATGATTTTCACGAAATTCAAACTTTCTTCACATAAATTTCTCAAATATTTCACCCTACAATATGAATGATTTTACATCCCATTGGTGATTTGATTGCTTATGGCCAATGGCTGTGAAAGAGATATATGAATTTCATCATCAGCAAAGGCAAATGAAAAACTGCAGTGAACTATTTATTCATTCAACTGTCCTGAACAAAGTCTCAACAAGAATAAAACTGTGTTGACAGATAATTAGGGACTATAATATCAATATAAATGTTCGAATTGTCTTCCGTTTGCTGCAAGGCACATTTCGAAATTTTTCATTACATGATTTCTTGTGACGTTTTCCAATATTTGCGGTGTTATACTTTGACAAACATTTACAATTCGATTTTGCAAATCCTCCAGATTCAATGGTTGAGAAGTATACACCTCTGATTTTAGATACCCCCACAAAAAAAGTCCAAGGGGGTCAAGTCTGGCGAACGAGCCGGCCATTTTATTGGCCCGTTTGTTCCGAGCCATCATTGAGGAAAAAGAACGTTCAATTGGTCTGTCACGATCCCAGCATAATGAGGCGGCGCTCCATTCTGCTGGAAGAACATTTCTCTGAGGTATCCAAGGGGAACCTCATCAAGATGATTACTGAACTCATTTCGAAGAAAACAAAGGTATCTTTCACTATTCAGAGTATCTTGATAAAAATATGGTCCAATCGAATTATTTTTGAAAATTCCACACCAAACATTCACTCCCCAAACCTCCAGAAAATTGGTTTTCTGCAGTCCAGTAATGTACATTATGACGATTAACTTTCCCATTATGGTGGAAGCGGCATTCATCAGACCACATAATTTTTGACAAAAAATCACCATCATCATGGATTCCTACCATCATCTCAATGATGAAATCTATCCGCCTATCATAGTCAGTTAAAGAAGGTAGTTTCTTGTAGGGACTCTTATGTAGTTAATTACACTAGAACACCTAGTTTGATGATTTTTTTGCATTTTCTGATGATGAAATTCATATGTCTCTTTCACAACCATTGACCATAAGCAAATCACCGATGGGTTATAAAATTATTCATATTGTAGGGTGAAATATTTGAAAAATGTATGTGAAGAAAGTTTGAATTTCGTGAAAATCATATAATATTTCTGACCACCCTGTATAACTCTCGAAGAAGATGAGTATTCCATATTATAGAATATGCTACCGACTACCAACAGTCTTGAATGATTCCGGAAATTCTTCGTATGATGAATAATGGGTTTGTCTAAAAAAAATGTCTGCATTTCATGAACCACTGGTATAACTTGGCAACGCCTTGTCGGATTTTCAAAAATAAAAAACAAATAATTTGCCTAAAGGAATGAGAGTTCAGATATATTGAAATATATGGGGTGTTCCATTTGAAAAAATTGATGTTCGATTTTGTGAGCCTTTCTTGCGCCCCTCGTATGAAAAATAGTAATTCCTGAAGTTATCTCTCATAATGCGATATAAAGTGAACTCATAATATTTTGAAGATTCCTATTGGTGCAAGAGATATTCAACTGTCCCACTGGTCTAGGGACACACTGTATATATAGGGCTCATATATGGTGGAAGTACTTAACTGGGTACAAGGTATCCCCCTGTATATTAATCCGCCGCGCTTTAGTTAATCCCGAAATCTCCGCTTGGGCTCCCCTATTATTATATTCGTATTAAGTTCTCGAAAAGTTGAAATGAGAATCGATATCTGTGTGAAAAATCTACATTAGGCATTGAAATGTCAATTTCTTGAAGTAGAGCTCGAACTCCTGAATCAGTTATTCCAAAATTGTGGAATAATGCCCTCATGAATATGAATACGGCTGCTTCATTTTCACATGGAATTATCCGCGAGAATTGAGAAACAAAAGATACTTCATCTTAATCGCAGTCTGAGAATGCAGCAATTATCACAGAGAACAAAAAACTCGTGGATATTCATGAGAGCACAAACATTGCCTCTACATTTTCCATCAGAATATTCAACATTGTAGGGATAATTTCCATAATTGCGAGCAGTTATTCCACGCTCCTTCTCCGATATCTCAATTCCTTTCTGTTTTAGTGCGTTGGAATGAAATACAGATAATTACGAGTTGTTCCAGGAAAGAGCACGATATGCGATACCAAGTACGAATAAATCAACAGATGCTTTTTGTCGATAGAAGCATAGAAATTCTTTTAGTTCTGGTTTTCTGAAACTTGTCACTGGTTGAATATTTCAGAAATTTTTCATGTATCTATTGAAAGTATTCCATGGTCCATCCATTTGTCTTATTTTCTTGAGCTTCGTACACAAAAGAAACAAGAGAAAGTGATTTCTATATAACTCAGTGCGTGCGGTGCCATAGAGTTAGGGAAGTAGTTGTTCCTGTTAGACTTTTCCTTTCTTTTCACAAATCACTTATTTCTCAGTATGGTATTGTTCACAGAATTCCCATATTGGGAATGTTTGCATTCGACAATGCGATACCAGATAGCTGCTTTGACCATAAGTATATTCCAAGAGAAGAGTTTTTTCAATAGGTCGAAACTTGTGGAAACTGAGGAATGATTTCCATTCTTCTGCTGATAAAATTTCAAAATTTTCTGGATCAATAATTAATTTCTCATGATGTTTTGAAAGTGATTTTTTTTCTGGCTAAATAATTGTATTCATTTGAAAACATTGTTACAAAGCGGTTATAAGCTGTATTATACTGAAGTGTAACTAAGTCTTCAATTAACAATGTGACATAAAGTAAAAACCGATCTATCTCTCATCGTATAAGCTATTTTATTCATTCGATTACAGCAAGACTGAGAGCATTAACAGAGTCTTATCTTTAAACACGTGATTCCTAACACAATTGAAGGTAAGGCATGATAGTTTGTCCAAGGTCAGTCGCCAATATACAGCGTCACACATAAAGTTCGTGACATATGGAAGTTTTTTTTATTAATAGATATAATGAAAATTTGGCTTGGCAGTTAGTGTGTGCTCGAAAAATTTGTAAAAAACAGCCTCTTTCCTTTCGTCATGTGATACTCTAAACCTGACAAATTTGACATTTTTTTCGAAAATCCTCAAAAAATCAGTTTTTTTTTTGGAAATTTCGAAAAATGCCAAAGTGAAAAAGTGCTCAGTTTCCAATTTTATACCTTTGCTCGAAATTTGGACTCTTTACTGTCACTTCGACTTTTTTCCATTTTTTTAAATTTTTCGAATCTTTCGCTCTATCGATTCGAACGAAACATGATTCAAATTTCATAACTTTGATGAATACGAGACTTCAATGTCATATCTTGCCCAGGAAATACCCGCATTGGCCTGTTACCGGAAAAAGAAATGAATACACCTCCAGAAATTCGTCTTTGTTGTTGCAAAGTTCATCTAGTTTTTTCATTTCAATGTTAAACTGATTCGGTTTTTCCATGTATGGACGTTAATATGTTGGTAATCGAATAAACGAATTCCTCTTCATTCTTATTACACCCGAATCAGTTTGACAATGAAATGAAAAAACTAGATGAACTTTGCAACAACAAAGACGAATTTCTGGAGGTGTATTCATTTCTTTTTCTGGTAACAGGCCAATGCGGGTATTTTCTGGGCAAGATATGACATTGAAGTCTTGTATTCATCAAAATTATGAAATTGGAATCATGCCAAGTCAAATTTTCATTATATCTATTAATAAAAAAAACTTCCATATGTCGCGAACTTTATGTGTGACACTGTACATCATATCCGCTCAATTGTAATTTTACTCCCGTATCTTGACTCCGAAAACCGGTTGGTGTATTTAACTTACAGGCATCACCTGCTAGGAGGAAGCAGGACGTATCATCCATAGCCCATCAAGCGAAAAAATATTCATGATCATCATTTCCTCAAGAATTGATATGTATGTATTCATTGTAGAATATGATAATAAAAGAGTTGAATAGCGTACCGGGAAATAAAATTCACTGGAATGACTCCTAACTTTTCATTGAACGACAGCTTGCTTTTATGTACCGAGCCATAATCCCGGGCCCGAGCCAAGTCCCTCTGGATATTTTTATAGCTACAGTATGTTCATCCAACAATCAGTTTTGAATAAAATTTTTTCATTTCTCATATTGGTGAGTTCAACAAATAAAATGGATGTTCAAACGGTTTCATTCCAAGTACCGCTTATTCAATCGAATATAGCCCTTTCAATGGTTAATTTCATCATTTCATGTCTGATAAAATATGATTAATATTATGGAAAACCAAATACACAGGGCTTGTACAGAATATTTGGTAGGAGTTTATTTTCGACCATGGAGACATATAGGTCAACATTCATCTTGAAATAAGGGTGCAAATGCCAGTGAAAAATACTTCTATGGCTTGAGACAGACGGAAAAATGTTTATCCAACATTCAGCTTTGAATTCATCCTCTTCATTTCTCATGATGATAGGGTTCAACAAATAAAATGCATGTTCAAATGGTTTCATCAAAAGTATCTTTTATCCAATCGAAACTAGCCCTTTCAATAGGTAATTTCATTATTCCATGCCTTATAAAATATGAATAATATTATGGAAAACACAATATACAGGGCTCGTACAGAATATTTTGTGGGAGATATCGTTTCGACCATGGAGTCAACCCATATATTTTTGAAATGAGGATGCAAAGGCTGAAGAAAAATACTACTCTGTTTTGAGATAAACAAGAAACGTACATGAATTGTTCAATCAATTTCATTTTATATTTTATTCCTTCATCGAACTCCAATGGATCCTAACTTTTCCTTAAAAGGCAGCGTGCTTTTGTGTACCGAGCTATAATAACTCCCTCTGGATATTTTTTTAGCTGCAGCATGTTCATCCAATGTTCAGTTTTGAATTCATTCTTTTCATTCTACATAATGATAGAGTTCAACAAATAAAATGCATGTTCGAATGGTTTCCTTAAAAGTATCGCTTATTCAATCGAAATTAGCCCTTTCAATGGTTAATTTCATCATTCCATTCCCGATACAATACTGATAATATTATGGAAAACACAATATACAGGGCTTGTACAGAATATTTAGTAGGAGTTCATTTTCTACCATGGAAATATATAGGTCAAACCATTTATCTTGAAATAAGGGTGAAAAATACTAATATGGCTTGAGCACAAGCAGTGCGTATCATTCATCTCTCATCAAGCCATTAAACAAAATCTGCGTTGGCAGGCCGAATATGTATCATCGTCAACTCAAAAATCAACATGTACGCATCAATCGTAGAATGAATGAAAGAGTTGGATCGTCTACTAGGGAATGAAACTCACTGGAATGAATCCCAACTTTTCATCAAAGGACAGCGTTCTTTTGTATACCGAGCAATAATAACTACCTCTGGCTATTTTTATAGCTGTAGCATGTTCATCCAACATTCAGCTTTGAATTTATCCTCTATTTCTCATCATGATAGAGTTCAACAAATAAAATGCATGTTCAAATGGTTTCGTTGAAAGTATCTCTTATTCAATCGAAATTAGCCCTTTTAATGGTTGTTTTCATCATTCCATGCCTGATAAAATATGAATAATATTATGGAAAATACAATATACAGGGCTTGTACAGAATATTTGTTAGGAGTTTATTTTCGACAATGGAGACATATTATAAGTCAACACATATATTTTCAAAATAAGGATGCAAGGGCTAGTGGAAAATACCACTATGGCTTAAGATAGACAAGAAACGTACAAGCAGTGCGTACATCCATCGTTCATCAAGCCATTAAACAAAAGCTGCGGTGGCACATGTTGATTCAAGAATCAACATGTACGCATCCGTCGTAGAATGAGATAATAAAAGAAGTGGATAGTCTAATTGGAAATGAAATTCACTGGACTGAGTTCTAACTTTTTATTGAACGACAGCTTGCTTTTGTCAGATAATGAATCCCTCTGGATATTTTTATAGCTGCAGCATGTTCCTCCAACGTTTAGTTTTAAATTTATTCCCTTTATCTCTCATAATGAGAGTTCAACAAATAAAATGCATGTTCAAATGGTTCCATTGAAAGTATCTCTTATTCAATCGAAATTAGCCCTTTCGATGGTTATTTTCACTATCCCATGCCTGATACAATATGAATAATGTTATGGGGAACACAATATACAGGGCTCCTACAGAATATTTGGTAAGAGATCACTTCTGACCATGGAGGCATATAGGTCATCCCATGTATTTTTGAAAACGGGATACGAGAGCAAGTAAAACAGACAACTATGGCTTGAGATAGACAAGAAACGTACATGAGATGTTTTATTAATTCCATTTTATATTTAACCTCCGTCGAACTCTTTCACTATTGTTCAGGAAAAATTGATTTAAAATGGGTTTTTGTATTGACCAGCTGAGGCATTCTTACGAACGTTAATACTTCAAATACAAAGGTCTCACCTTCCAACGTTCGGATCCCAGTTCGCTACTCTGAATGAACCCGCTTGAAATCAGAAGTTTAAGCGAACAATGGACGGTTTACGTTCTCGAGTGCCGTGAAGAGGTTGTACCAATTTTAAAGGGATTGTAGCAATTTTTCTCGGAGACTCAGAAAACCCACAGTGCTATCAAGTCTGTTGTTAAATTCCAAATATATTTCCACCTACTAGAATTGATATTTCGGCAATTCCAATCAATTTTCCGCCGTAACCCGTTTGTGAACCGGAAACAAGGAAAGTATAGGAAATATCAACGAGACTGTTTTCCAACTAGACCACTAAATGGGCATAAGGCTAGGAATATTGTGATCATGTATTTGAACCTCACATAACTGAATTGGCTGAACATTGATAACATGTTTGAAAATACACGATTTAGGTGAAGTCAACTCATTCAATCTAGCCTACAACACTTCTTTCTACAACCACAAGTGGATGATGAAACCTCCTAGGTATTCAGATAACTTGAAACTCACAGCCGATGGATTTTGAGATTGAAAAGAACATACCTTCTACTGAAGTAAATATGCCCACAAAGTGACAGGGTGAAGATCAGTTTTCCTTTCTTCGTCTATTCAGGTTATGAACATTTCCACAAGCAAAATATCACAAAATTTTACTTTCCAGAGCGCCCTCTACAACTTCAATATCTTATCTTGGACTGACTGGCAGAATGTTGGTTTGCTACGTTTCTATAGTAACTGTGTTCATCTAGGTATAAATCTCCCATTTCCTTCATACCTGGATTTCATGCAACTATCTCGATCCCTTCTCATGTATTTCTTCCTCAATCTACACCCAACACACATATATGTGAAATGTTGTACCTAGAATCCCAATAGAAGCCAAAACAATTTCAGTTTTACGTAATTTCGACAAGATATGACTCACATCTTCGAAGCAATTTTTCAAATTCTCCATTCTAGAAACGATATCGCATATCATCTCGAGCAATATGACACGATTATACACGGAAGGAAGGGTGGGTTGATCCAATTATTTGTAGTACAATATCCTATGAAAGCAGAGCTTCTTACAGAATATCTTGTTAGAGCTACAACGTCCTATTTTTCTGAATTCCGCCTCCACATCTCGAGCATACTCATCCGAACTGACACAGCAAAGCTGAATAGACCTGGCAGTAAGTTCCTCGCCTCTGTCTGCTTTATTTTTATTTTTCCATATTCTTCCAGTTCAGTGACAGCGACAATGGTGTGTTTGAGCACGAGGAGACGTGCTTTTTCTCCATTGGAATGAATATGTTTTGTACTGTCCGGAAAAGTGAATGCAGGATATTGCATGAGTGATAAAAGATCAAGCAGAGATCATCAGTATGAATTTTCTGTATGCATTGGGTCGTGTAAATGGAGTTGTAATTTGAATTATGAGCTAGATATCTCAAGATTGAACCTCCTTAGTTTCACTAATTAGAAGATTCAGTATGATTCAGGTTGATGAAAACAAACTGATGGTCAATGGAGAAAAAACTGTCTCTATACATTTCACTCCTCGTTTGAGGGATGTTACAAAAAGTCGTCTGGTAAGAGTATGTGGTAGATCAATCCAGCAAGTTCTTTGACATATCAATTTTTTTTGTAAAAAGCTTGCCTCTGCTTGTTTTGCTTGTATAGATTAAGACACATCACAAATAAGTCGGTTCTACTATCGTATTACTGTGCACATTGCTGCTCTCAATTGAAATATGGAATCATTTCCTGGGGATCCTCTAGTTTTGTACTAAGGGCTTTCGTTCAACAGAAGAGAGCTGTAATAAATATTGCATCCTTGAAAGTTAGACAGTCGTGTAGAGACAAATTTAGAGAACTGGGAATCCTACCCTTACCTTGTATTTACGTCCTAGAACTGTTTATGTATGTTAAATCAAACTTCAATACATTTAAACCTAACAATTTCAATCACAACAATTTCACACGAAATTGTAATGATTTGTTAATCCCATCACACTCTCGTGCATTTTATGAAAAGAGCCCTAGGTATGTAGGAATTATCATATATAACAAGCTCCCTAATGATTTTAAAACGATTACAAGCCTCAAATTATTCAAACAGGCTGTGGAAAAAATGCTATTGAACAGTTCATTTTATTCTGTGCAAGAGTATCTAGATTTTAACTTTCAGTATTTTGACTCCTGTTGGATTTAGTCAAGTTCACCTATTTTATTTATAATCTGTTTTATTTATATTAATAATTGAAAAAATGTTCTCAAGAATACTTTTCTGACGTGTCCCATATCATGTAAATGATCTTTTGGACGATAAAGCTACTATTACTATTATTTGATTAGTTCGAGATTGTTATATCGATTTCATCAAGTTTTTCTGCAAGCATGTAACTGAGAGCAAATAATATATAGTTAATATCAGATATTTCAAGTTTCTACTGCTGATTTTTTCAGTATCATTTCTCTATTAATTATTTTATGAAAAATGTGAACTTTCCATAACAAACTTTTTTTTCAAGGTTCGATGCCCGGAGGACCAGGTGTTCCCGAGAACATCACAGTGACGTTCCTGAATCCCACATCGGTCCGAGTTTCGTGGGCCACTTCCCTCGAGAATGCAGACAAATACGATGTTACCTACAAACCTACAGATGCCAGGTATGTTATCGATTGAAACGCTTCAATCATATGAGTTCGCAGGTGATTTAATCGTACTTGAACTCTTGAACTCCATGAACTATTCGTTCGTTACGGCATTAATTCTAATCTGGACGAAATGGAGTATGGCGTGCCATACTTGGTTGAGTTCTTCGGCCAATACCATATTTCATTTCACCTCAATGATGTACTCAAACTGAACATCTTTACACTAATCGAACTTTTTGCTGATACCATTGTTGTGTGGCAAAGTGAAACACAACAGCCACTCTCCGATTAAATAATGATCGATACGAAGTGTTAAAAAAAATGTGCTACACTCAACTCGGAAAGAACTGATATCCTTGTATTCTATTGCAATTTCACTGTGGAAACATACCAAATGCTTTCAATTCGATACCCTCAAGACTTTCTGCTCTGAAATCTACATCAAATATGAATAATATAAAATAGCAAATATCTCCATCAGAAACAAAATATGAATAAAATATATTTTTGTATCTTTGAATCAAAAATATTCTGCATCACGTGAGGCTGACATTTATATTGGATCACTCTATTTGAAATCACATCTTGAAATATAAGGTTTCTGTTGCCAACGACGCATCTGTAAATTGGAAAACTCAATGTGCATACAATTCCAGAGGAGAACTGGATTATTTTCGAGAGTTCTAGAACAATCGCACTTGATATGATTACCACTCTCTGGATCGATCATAATTTTACAGAATTGAAAATTGCATCCAATGTTGTAAAACCACCATTCATTTTAGTTTTTGTAATTGTTTAGAGAAAGGTTGATTTCGTGTGAATGTTGTGAAATTATCGTTCATCTTCGTAATTTTGTTATCATTTGGAAAAAGGTTATTTTCGGTGATAATCGTGATTTATTTGACCATCGGACCGCAATCCCACAAATTCGGTCGAAATTATTTCTTCAACATTCTTCATGCTGAATAATCAAGTAGTTGTTATACTCTTTCAATACAAACTATCGATCCCATGGATTCTTTGAACGAATATGGCTTATTATTATCGTACAGCTTATTAGTTTGATGTTTTCTATGAATTTGTCATAAATCAGCTCACCCTACTAAGAAAGAACAACAAATTCAAATTCTGAATGTCGTTCACTGACTTATATGAGTAATAATGTTTGTTGTGTGGAAAAAAATAGTTACACAGAAAGAGCAACGGTGAGCTAATGGCTGCCTCTCATCCTTCCTTCAAATAACAGTTTTGATAACATTCTCAAGACAGTTGTTGCTTATAATAACATTCTCACGAATAAAGATAATATACATGTGCAATATACTCAACAAATTAGACTTGTGGACATTTGAACAAAAAATGTGAATTTTTCATGGTTAGTTTTGGAAACATTCACTTCCCGCACATTACTATGGTTTCTCAGAAGTTTTGAAAATAACTGCCTCACTTGTCAGAATTTGGGAAAATATGTCGTTTTGCATTGCCTCCTTGACAGCGCTAGACTAGCTTACATCCACTCAAACCTATTCCTGTGCATTATCAGGTTCACTGTCGACCGGGTAACCCCTTTACGAAACATTCATTCGTATGCTTACTACTTCGCTAAAACCTCAAACCAAATCTCTACCAAAAACTGAGTAAACCATTCGCCAAAAATATAAAGGGACCTCCGCCAAAAAACATAAAGGGGCCTTCGCCGAAAACATAAATATACATTCGCCAAAAACATGGATGAACCTTCGCCAAAACATACAAAAACGAATCAAAATTCACAACTCAATAAAGTATTTCAATGTACTGGATAAGATAGTTATGGAGATTGTTTCGTTACCAATCTTCGGAATGTTACCATTGGAATGTCCAATTCGGTGCAGTCAGGTCGTGAAAACTTGTTATCAAATTTGTGTAATTACGACACTACTAGTAGAGCGGGCGCTGCGAAACATTCCGTTTGAGAAAACCGATGACCTCATTCTGACTCATGATTTGAGTTAAGGAAGACTCAATTAATGATATTGTGGTGGTTGCCGGACGGAATTATGGTCCAGTTTTTTTTTTTCGGCCCTATAATAGGAGTTTTCGATTCCATCGCTGTAGTTGTTGAAAAAAAATGTTGTATAGAATGCAAAAACCATTGACCGCTATTTCTCGACTGGAATGTTTTTGCAAGATCCTTCCAAACCTGGAACTGAAAGTTGCCAGAAAAGCTTGTTGTCAGTTTCATCATAAATCTCCTTCCCAGCGTCACATACCTCCTCTCCAGTTTTGGAGCGGGCCGCGCTTTTCTCAACAGTTTTTGTGACTTCAGTTATAGCTGAACTTCATCCATTATTATAACAGATACATTTTTCAATATTTAAAATAGCTGTGCTTCGAATTTTGGGATAACTTTCTTTTAAGTGAATAAATATCGCTACAATTATTAGATTAAGAAAAAGGCGAACGAAAAATTATGCTGAACTGGTGAATGAACCGAAAAAAACTATTCAAATGCAGCAAGACGACACAAAGACGAAATATCAGACAAATTTGAGAAGTTGTTTGATCCGTATGCTGATGAAGAACACTTCTCGTGGTATAAAAGTTGCATGGCCAGCTATATCAGCGAAGAAAAAATTCGTAGTCGTCACTATATAGGAAGCTGGAAGAAAGAGCTTCATCAACAACACAGGGCGTAGCTAGATCATCAACTGACCTACAAATCAAAAAGAAGCAACAGCGGTTCCTCGAGTGACTCATGATGTTCCATTTGGGGTATACGACGAAAATCAAAATAAAAAAAGGTCATCTTTTACCTGAAATTTCAGCAGCTTTGCTATTTTTCAATGGGTTGATAATACTATGAAATTTTCACAAGAATTTGTTATACGAAACACCGAAAGATTTGTTTGCAGAAACTTCCAATAGCATACGTCGTGTTAAAGAAATTACGTTTCATTACCAATATCTTCTAGTAACGAAAGAGGTCGACCAACAACAAATATCACAAATACAGTTACTGGCTGCTTTTGACAAATCAATGGCGGATATAAAAGACGGTGTTTCGACGACCGCTTTTGAATTGACATACTTGGCTCAACCCATGACTGTACTCGCTGAAGTTGAGGATGTAGTTCTAATCGTGATCTCAAAGTGATGCTGATCGATTAATTTGGTGACAAGGTTTTATTCTCATATTTTACTGAGAGGAAGCAATCTTCTTTGGTTTTCATGGCAGGAAGTTCATTAAAGAAATAGCTGAACGTGTACGTCGGCTAGACTGTAGCAAAATCGTCATGTGTGCTAAGGAATTACGGAAGGAAGTATCCACTACTCAACTTATACCAGAGGAAAAGTTGTGTGATGAAATTCTTATAGAAGATGCCGCGAAGAAATGCACATTCACGCCGAAATGGAAGACTTTCATACAAGCCTCATTAAGCAGTCAAAATCCAAAATTGTTAGGCAATACACTCCATGAAGCATTAGCGGTGTTTAGTGATATATATCAGTGTAACGAACAGAAAGACACCGCAACATACAGCTCTAGCCGAATTCATTCACCACCTACCTAACTAAATGGAAACATATGTTTGTTGAAAAATCTTAGACACTGTGACAATGACTTTCAAGGGAACATTAAGTGGCGAAGATTCTATGACCGTTACAATCATGATGGTTAATCAACAAAAGAATGATGAAAAGAATAACTCACGGGCATGGCCTAGCTCTCCATGCTGACTAGTCATTCGATATCTGAAGCTAAGCAGCAGGGAAAGACCGCGTCGAAAGCTCATAAAACTGCAGCAAAGTATTATATCATAGCTCGCAGGCAATATATCAATGAACACAAGATATATTGAGGAACTGCTGTCCTTCGGAGGAGACGTAAAGCCGGCGGTCCAGAGTCCGTGGTTGTTGGGCTCGTAAAGGATCCCTACCTCTGGTTGGAATACCAGAATGTTCGGTAAAATTTCCGGTTGGGGGAAAAGTGGTCACCGGAGTCGATGATTGGCCTTGGTAGGGAAAACAGGCCGACGTTGAATAAATCAAAAAAAAGAACACCTCAGACACTGCTAAACCGAAACTAACTGAAACTGACTACAAATATTTATATCAAGTCGTTCAACCAAAATCGCAGCTGGCCATTACAGGTGGATATGAAGACTACAAAAAATCTTCAAGCTCCAAGGTAATAGGTCTTCTGAATTGTTAGATTCATATTATTCTGCGTTTACGAGCGACAAGGCCGGCGCTAGAAAATTTCGTAACATTATTAATGAACTATTGCATTAATAATTAAAGAGAAAATGAAACCTTTTTCCCTCGAAATATGTTCATTCATCTCTCCAGAAGCAGATTGAAGGATTTTCAGCCATGTTTTTGTTGCTGTTCGTGAAGGAATTGAACAAGATTTTATAAATTCTGCAGATTCCGATGTTTTCGTACTCAACATCCACTTTTAGCATAAGCTATCGAATAGTAGTTTTTGAGGGATTTGGTTTGAAGGATCAGCCAAAAAATATCTATCAAGCTGGGATTCAATTCAATGTATCTGAAATTATTAGAACTTTTGATGTTTTGTATTTACATTGCTTAAGGGCTGCAATACATGGGCCTCCGAACTTCTCCAATTCGGTTATGAAAGACGAGATGGAAAGTTTTCCCCAATGCAAATGGCAAAACCACCTATGACAAATTCTTTGATCAGGCTTTGCAAATATAATGCTGAATGATTCTTGGGTGTTTTCCGGGTTTGATGGCCGTGGTCCACAGGTTTTTATTCCTGACGTTTCGCCTACGACTATGGTAGGCATTATCAAAGTCTGTGAGGTAACGGACGCAATGATCTCGTTCTCACAGTAGATACTACTTTATTGACGTTATGATCGGCTTTATACCTGTTCTCCTGTTCGACGTCCGATACTATCGTGTTGGAAGTGGGCGTGGCTTGTTTCCTCTTGACTGGTTTGGGTCGTGTGTGCTTTAGAGCTGGTAACCAGACTTTGTTGATGTGTATGCCTTCTTCTTTTCGGTTGAAATTGTCTTTATGTTTGTGAATCTCTATCGCTTCTCTGTGTAACCTGGGATAGTAGCTCTGCGTTCTGTCAATCACTTCCGTTTCGTCAAATGCAATCGCGTGATTGCCTTCTCCGAGTGCATGCTCGGCTACTGCCGACTTGTCTGACTGTCCCAGGCGACAATATCTCTTGCAGTAGCCGAGCATGCACTCGGAGAAGGCAATCACGCGATTGCATTTGACGAAACGGAAGTGATTGACAGAACGCAGAGCTACTATCCCAGGTTACACAGAGAAGCGATAGAGATTCACAAACATAAAGACAATTTCAACCGAAAAGAAGAAGGCATACACATCAACAAAGTCTGGTTACCAGCTTTAAAGCACACACGACCCAAACCAGTCAAGAGGAAACAAGCCACGCCCACTTCCAACACGATAGTATCGGACGTCGAACAGGAGAACAGGTATAAAGCCGATCATAACGTCAATAAAGTAGTATCTACTGTGAGAACGAGATCATTGCGTCCGTTACCTCACAGACTTTGATAATGCCTACCATAGTCGTAGGCGAAACGTCAGGAATAAAAACCTGTGGACCACGGCCATCAAACCCGGAAAACACCCAAGAATCAGTCACCTCCGGCCGTGAAAGTTTACGTTCTTTGATCATAATGCTGAATGCCTGACAATGTTTTGCACTTGCTGAAAAAGCGAAATCAATTGTATTTTCCTTTGCAAATGCATCGGCAATAATTGTCAAAACTTACCTGAATGAATTTTTCACTACTTATTAATAGGAAAACAACTTTTTTCATTGAATTTGTATTGAATAAGATCATGCCGTTTTTCTCCATACCTTACCTAAACCAGGTGTTGATAGTCAATAACAATTTTTTTTTCGCAGCTACAGCGATGGAAGCGATAACTATTATAGGACCGAAAAAAAAACTGGACCATAATTCCGTCCGGCAACCTCCACAATATCATTAATTAAGTCTTTCTTAACTCAAATCATCAATCAGAATGAAGTAATCGGTTTTTTCAAACGGAATGTTTCGCAGCGCTTGCACTATAGTATATTTAAAAAAATCATGGTCAACCTCCAAGATTAGAGTCAATTATTTTTTCAATAGAACAGCTGAACTTCGGAACTCCTTGCCGAAAGATGTTTTTCCTGAAGCATACAAACTTTAAGAATCTGAAAAGAATGTCAATTCGTGTCTCCTGGCTCTTGATTCATGCGGTGTTCTTTGAACATTATAGGCTTCCCATTCGTGTGCCATGAAATTTAAGTTGAAATGAGTATTATTCAATTGGATGTGATTTTCAACTTCTGAAGTTATGAAGGCACGCATTCGAATATGTATTTGTTGTTGACTATGAATCTCACAATAAAATTCATTAGCGATTGAGATATAAAGATAGAGATATAAGGGATTTCTACGCCAAGTTTTTTGAATTCATTGAGAGCAGAAATCAGTTTAATTTCAGAATTCAAATATGATTTGTGCATTCTGGTGATACAGAGATTCGATTCACTCCCATCTTTATGGATAACTTTGGGTTTCTCCAGTAACGATGCGCATGTAATCTAGACTTTATTCATGAGACTTCGGTGCCCAGAGATAAAACTTTTTAACTGTTCCACTACTTCTGTCGTACTCGACGCAAAGTAGGAATGTTTAGTCTATATTTTCATCTCCCATTATATCCATACAATTGGACTCCAATTATATTAATTATTTCATGGGATGTTATCGATCACTTTTGGCTTTGTCATAGAGGTGGATTTCAGGGTCGAACCGAAGTCACGTAGTTTTGTGGCATTGCTCGTCTCTTGAAGAGCGGTATGAACTTTTTTATAACTCAACAATGATAACTATCGTTTCCTTAAGTTCTATAGGGATCAATGATTATCATACAGCTCATCAGTTTGTTATAGTCAACTGTCTACTGCTCAGAAAAAAAACTGAGTGTTGAGTAAGATTCACCAACTCGGGAGATGGAAAGTAAAACAGAATACTAGTAATGTGAAAAAGGCATTGAGTCATGCTGTATCTGAAAGGTTCCCATTCAGATTGGCCACTAACATAAGTCGAGGAACATGAAAGTTTTCATAGTTACTGAAAATTCGTGAAAATCCACTACTTCATTTTATTTGAACGGAGGAGGAATGATATAGTCATTTCCACGAGTAAGAAATCATACCACTGGAAAATAGGCATCCCATGCGAATTGAACACTATACATTTTCTACGGCTATAACAGATAATAGAGAAGAGATGCAACAAATAACATAAACTTCAAATTTGAATGCATTCGAAATTTCCATTTAGATACAATTATATAAACGAATAGAGCTTTCATTGCTTGAAATTCGACAATTCATGAGAGACCTGATTTATTGTCCAATAATAACTACAACTAAAACACATTGAAGGCAATATTTTATCAGGCAATAGAATGAAATTGAGAAAATTTGAAAGTCAGTTGACTATGACAGGGTTCTTGATATTTGTCAAGTCAAATGTTAAAACAGTGGTACCACATGATCTACACAGACAAACTACTTTCCAATAATAATTTTAACGTGTATTCTGAAATTATATACCTGTGTACACGAACAGATTATTCATAATGACCCCATTCCTACTCAAGAATGATTATTATTGAACATAGTGACAGATTACCTCACCTAAGTTGTAAGTATCATAATGGAATAAACAAAGTTCCGAAAGCTTGGATCAACTTGATAGAGTTTTCTTTTGTGGCATCGCTGCATTTTCCACTATTCCAACCAACTCATACTTGAATTTCAGAGGAATGACTTTTGAAATATGCGATATAGAACTCAGTGTTCTCGACAGTTCAGTGGTTAGAGCATTCCTCTTGAGGTAGTCTATTTTTCTAGAATTCCAATTTATCTGAATGCCGCTATCATTACATTAATTTTAATTATACAAACAATATTATTTCTATCGTTCCTGTTTCCGGCTTGAAATCAACTGGTTGGTATGTACATCTGATACCCGCTGTAGTCGAAAATTACAATTTGCTACTAAAACCATTAGATAATGAATGAGTATTCTTTCCTTTACAAATCGAATATTCCTTATTGACAATTTTTGTCATTGAAATTTATCAAAAAAAACTGTTTTTAATTTACGGAACAAATTGTCGGAATAGATAGTAATCTAAAGTCTACCCTTCTACATTTGTGTAGATTGCAATATTAATATTTATTTTTTCATATTGTGGTAAGTTTAAAACCTAGAAAACTTCAAAGTGAAGATATATCCACCAAACTCCATCCAACTTTGAAACAGTTTTTTTTTTTTTCGATGAATTCACTAGAACAACCATTCACCCACTAATCAGCAGCCCAGCCCTATTCAGCACTGATGCATTTCCTCATTGTGTTCCTACGTTCAATGCACCGGTTGCGGTATTGACCTACCCCTTCGACTAATTGTTAGACCACTGAAACTATTCAGACGACCAACTCAATGTTCACGTGCTGACCTAGGATCGAGCCCCTTTGTTGAACACGATGCGGTGCACTTTGTATCAGCATCCGCAGATTATCAAGGAATACATTGGAGAGGTCCTGAAAGCGGAATTAGTAGTAGAACGCGATGGGATGTTCAATTGTCGTGAGATTAGGAAATACACTTGATGGATGTATGAAGTAGACGAGACATGTTTCAGTTGATTCTTGTTTGATATCTTGAAGTAATGGGTTCATTTCTGTTTGGATAATATACTGAAGAATTTTATCAGTTTTTCGGAAATTCCAACAATTTCAGTAATTGGTTGAATTCAAAATTTCATTTTGTCATTTTCACTGTATAGTTCACCAAACCAGTGCACGTGTTTCAAGCTTATTCAAGCTTGTTTTGCTAATACAAAGAATCCGACTCTGTGCTTCAATATAAAGACTTTTCATATCTGAACCTTCTAGGAAAAATTTATTTTACTATTGCCTGATCTTATTGATTATAACTGATTATATTTACTCATTTTTTGTCATGAAAAAACAATTTGAGGTAGGTCGGATAATTTTGTTTGGTACAGATGCACACGAAAGGGAAGCCAAATAGATAACAACACAATAAAAAACCTTCATGAAAAAGACACAAGACTTCATTTTCTCCAGAAAAATAGTCACGTTCCACAATGTCATAAACGATTCAGTATAACGTGAGTAAGAGAGGTTGAACAAGTCCCAATAATCACAAAAATCCGTGTAAATACTGCCAAGGATGCAACTATTGGGGACAATTCAAGAGAGCACCGACCGTGAAAATATCCTATAGAAGTAAGACAAGTATTTCTACGTACGAAATAAAAAACAAGCTTCTGGGAAGCACCTCTAGCGACCGATTTCAAATGGTTTTCATATGAGGAACTATTACTGATCGTGATTCCTAGCATCGAGATACTTGATTTTGTAGACAGATCGGCTTTCTTGGAGAAGAGACAAGCCCGTGTGTTCTCAGCGTTGTGTTCCACCAAGTTGATGTTAGTACATTTTATAATTTTTGCCAAGTCATCTTCAATATCATTGACGCTAATGTCTCTCTGAACCTTTGTTACTTGAACTGGTATGGGGACTCCGGAAGAGAAACTAGTATGAAGAGTACTGTCGTCAGAAAAACTGTGCACTGACCAAGATTTCTCCAGAGAATCATTGATATCAATAAGAAAAAAGTAGGCGCCAGAACTGTACCTTGTAGAAAACCTTCATTTGATGATTGTATTGATTTCTTAGGACTCCAAGAGATTGAATTTTAGACTTTTCTACTCAAATACAATGCATCATAGTCATGCTTGAACTCATGTCTTTATCTTGTACGGAATGCAGTCAACATTGTTTCACATCGTAACCGTTGATGACCGCAATCTGCTCAACATATATTGTCTTCTAGAAAAAATAATATACAATAATCATGTATGTATTTTTTTTTATTTCAGTGATTGTAAGTTCATCACAAATTCGAATTTCATTCCCATTTTATTTTCCCCACTATTTTTCGGGGGTTATATCCAGAGTGTATTAAGTTTAATTGGTTGATATATATGCATGTGCATAATAATGTAATAAATTTTCTCATCTTGAATTATTATGCACGAACAAGTAATCAGTAGAAGGATTAAATTGAAATATTAGATTAATTTTATTAACTTGACAAAAATTAGCCCAAGAATTTTAATTCGAGCTGAATTAGGAAATCCTGAACGCGTTTGCTCAAAAGAAAAATTTTGAAAAGTATGGAATTGCACGAATTTTGGTCAATTGAGATTAGTGTTAGAGAGATATAAATGGAGATTATTTCCAGAAGAAATGTGAACCCAAAATGGGACTGAGGAACAATGAAGTATCTGAAAACTGAGCCAAAATCCAGTTTGATCGCGGGTTATATCCCGAGTGCACCAACTTTAATCGGGTAAAATGTGTGATAATTTGAATATTTCCCTCATATATAAAATGTCCCATAAGAGCAATGCAATTATCGAAAACTTACAGCGGTAATTGCATTGTATCAAGTCACCATTACAACACATTTGAAACCGTATCGCTAGACGTTAGTAAACAACACAAATAAATGTCAGATAGACTTCAAAACTAGAAAAACATTTCGCGTTGTGGTTAGTGCTCCATACAATCTACAGAGGAAAGTATAAATGAACAAAAAATAACATTTCCTTGAGATTTTTTTCATTCGTGGAATATTCCAATGAATTACATTCGTGCATAAAAATGACCAGATAATTTTGCATTCAAGCGTGATATCTTGTACAAATTGCATTCGGTTATTTTCATATTTTGTAAAAGAGACCTCGTCCTTCAGACACGGGCACTTTCGCCAAAATATGAAAATAAACTTGCAATTTTCAGATATCACGCTTTCTTGCAAAATTATCGGTAATATTTATGGACTCGTGCAATTATAACCGAATATTTCCATCGTATGTTGAAAATCCCATATGAAGCGGGACATTTTCGATCAATTACAGCCGTAAATTCCCGGCGGGACATTTTCGGTCTGGTAAATACCCGGTAGGTATCGAAAAATAGCCGCTCGGTCCGTGTATCTATAGTAACGATGGTTGAAATGTACATTTGTCATCTTGACAGGCATGAATACTGAATTTTGAACGTCGATGTTTTAACTCTGGGAAAATTCTACCGAATTACACTCGTGCATCAAAATAAACCTGATAATTTTCCATTCAAGCATGTTGACAGTAAAAAATTGCATTCGGTTATTCAGAATATGAAAACAAATTCATGCAGTTTTTAGACAACATACTTTCATGGAAAATTATCGGTAATTTTGAAGCACTTGCACGTGTAATTACTCCCGATAACATCCCGAGACCGCAGATAGAGGGATTTTATCTTAAACTATGGAAATGTACACATTTTGATCAATTGATCTTGATAAAGGAGGGATATATGTGGTGATTATTTCCATACAACTATATTAACTCAGGAAACATCAAAATCGAACCCAGGAACAATATAGTACCCGAGATAGTACCTGAAAAGTGAGCCCTACGCCCGGTTTATTTTGATAAGTTTAATCGGCAAAAGGTCTAGTGTATTTAATCGCTGTGAAATTCTGTAAAAGCAGTTTCACAACAATCACCCCCATACTATCAAAAATTATTGAAGTAATTGTCAAGGATAAGTTGGCAAGCTTTCTAGAAAATGGGAAATATCTTCATGAGCAACAATATGGTGTTCGAACACTTAGATCAACATAGCAAGCTGTCACAGAAATAATTCACCCAATAGCAAAAAATCTGGATGTAGGGATGCAGAGACGAGCCATTTTATGTGACTTGTCGAAAGCCTTTGAGAGTGTCTCACACAACATTCTATCAGAAAAACTATATAAATATGGAGTGCGTGGACCAGTGCTCCGTCTCATTCAAGTATTTCTGACTGACAGACAGATATATATATATATATATATATATATATATATATATATATATACATATATATACAGACAGATATATATATATATATATATATATATATATATATATATATATTGCAGATGTCTTCATGTATGCAGATGACTCGACCTTCTCAATCGGAGCTAGAAATCTAGAAGAGATAGAATTTCCAGTGAGATACTGTCAAAAAGTGAAACCTACTTCAATGCAAATATCTTGTCTTTGAAAAAAAGTAAAACAAAACAAATAACATTCATGAAAAATAAAGATACGATAAGTGATTCATCAGTTATGATTCTGGATTTTCTTATCGACCGTGACCTAAACTGGAAAAAATATATCGAAGGATTGCAAAAAGAAACTATCCAAAACACAATTTCTGTTAGGACATCTGAGAGAAATTTTATCGATTGAAGTTTTGAAATATGTGTACTATGGTATGGTCCACTGTCATCTTCTGTATGGTATTGTTCCATGGAGCACAAGTGCTGCATTTCATCAATTATTCATAACTCAAATAAAAATTGTAAGGATTATGGCCAAGGCTGGTCCGGGATAACATGCTGAACCGCTTCACTTAGAAATGAAAATTCTGACACTCCCATGTATATATGTAATGGAAGCAATTGAATGATATAAACATAAATCCACTTATTCATCTCGCCCACGGACTTACATGGAATATCAATAGGAAAACTGAAATATCGTGGGATGAAACCATCAAAATTCTCCTTACCGTTTTTGATCGTATAAACGAATTCACTTCATCCATGGTGTTTCGTGCAACATTTTTTGCTGGTCTCAACCCTCGTCAGCCCCTAACTCACAACCCTCCAAACACCGCGGCATCAGCAGGTGACCTCACCTCAACCCCCAACGGCTTGACATCACAGCCGACTCACCTTATCGATTATCGGATCGTTGTTCTTCTGGAAATACACCGACATCGACGTGGAATAGCATCAGTTCTGTCGAAGAAGTGAAATGTGACACAGCTAATGGAATTACCACGTCGCTTTTCATAATTTTCGAGAAAAACTTCGTGTTAAACAGAGTGCTATCGGAAATCTCAAGCCCAGCTGAGAAGACTTTTTTGTTCGTTTGGATCTTCGAGTCCACTGGACAGGTGTCTCCATGTATGAAATGGAATGATTTAAACGGGACCTTCACCGAGGGAAATTGAAGCAGGTGGGATGTTTGTGATCGAAATATTATCTAGTATTTGGTGGGAAATGTTGAACGAAGGATCAGCATGGACTGCTCAGGAGCCGAATTTATTATTAACAAATCGTTGCTGCTAAATGAGACTCATCATGATCAGTGCAATACAAAGACACAAGCTCTATGGTCCATGAATTCTGTTTCGATCGAGAATCAAATTTTAATGAGATAATGGCAATCGTATTATTACCAAGCCAAAATTTGTATTGATGTATCGATTGTGCTGAATGATATTCATCCATAGACTAGTGCGAAACAAACGCATAAGTTCATTCTGAAATCCCCAGGAACTGCTGGAAAATATCATCCGAATAGAAGGTGTGTTGTTGAGGAACAAAAATAATCCTGTTCGTCAATGTTTTTACCAAACGCTTGGTTTTGTAGTCATGTGAATGTATGTGCCATCGAAATTTTCATCTATTCAGAAATGAGTAGCTCAAAATCGACTTTTTGGATAATGTTTAGAGAATTCAGTAGAAAATTTCTATAATTCATCCTCATGTCCACTGAAAAGCTCAAGGGATATTTTTCTGAGCGAAACGAGCTTATCTGGGTTTGAGAACGAAACGTTATTTCGATGAATGTTTTTATTGTCAACCACTCTCTATTTGTGTAGAAATATTCTATGAATGGTATATACGTTTGATTCAAGTGATTCGTATACAAATTGAGCACGAAAAGTTGATTCTTTGTCATGCAGTGCTCGTCACGCCGTATAGGAAGGGGGACTAGCTCTTTCAGATAAAGAATCTGTTTTTTATTTTGAATGACTCGAACCTCTATAAATGTTTTACACATATCAACAAGGAATTTTTTTCGAATCACACATGGAATCGATTCTTGAAACATGATAAAAAAAATTTCCTAATATCATTTTTGAAAAGTGTCACATCTAATTGATTTGCAGGAAAATATTTACTTCGAGAACCGGCAGCACTGAGACAACGTTATCCACATAGTGATGATGAGTTATTCATCAAATTCGATAACAAAAGAACATCAACTTCAATGAGTAATGTCAGTCACGGAAGTTTCCTGGTGCATTTTTGGAATTTTCATCAAATTACGATTATTTTGAAAATTACCCCTAGTTTCTTGAAATACTTGCTGGTGGAAAAAATGCTTGTGATATTTTACATTTTTTGAAATGTAAATATTTTGTGGGGAAAATGGTGTTTAAAGGAGCTCCTATTGAAAGGGCACTTTTTTTTCCTCGTTGAAGCCGTCTGACCTGTCCTTCACTGCAAGGTTTCCTGAAAGAACTCCAGCCTCTAGGGCTTATTGCGCTTTGCCTCCCTATACTTTATGACACCCATCCCAACAACCTTGTCCCCTGCACAAGTGTGCAGGTTGATTGCTGGGTGTTTGTCATATTCTTCTGGATCCAAGATTGGTTTTCCATATATTTGTTTTGCCTTTTGTGATCTAGAGCCTCACATTCGCAAAGTACGTGTCGAACTGTCTCTAACCCTTCGTTACATTGTACAGCCCTATCTTATCCAGGTGTCCTTTGAGTGGATAGTGTCTAGTCTACAGCCCTGTTATAACCCTCATCTCATTCCTGTTACACTGAAGCAGGTCTTCAGTCTTTTTCCTCGATGGTCCTTTTGTGAAAGTTCTCCCGTGAACGCTACTGTGTAGATTTCCCCAGTGATCTCTATGTTTTGTTCTCACCCAATTCCTCATGTGATTCCGTACCGCTGTTTTGGGTCCAGTGTATGGTGCTGATGATCCTTTTCTTGCAAGCTCATCGCCTTTTTCATTGCTTGCGATACCTGAGTGAGCTGGGACCCATTGTAGAGTCAGTCTATTATGGCCTGCCAGATATTTCAGTTCCTCACGGCTTTCCCATAGCAGTCTAGATGTCACTCTGGGATTTTTCAGTGCCATAAGTGAAGCTTGGCTTTCCGTGAGAATATTGAAAAAAGACCACTTACTTACAGCTTATCCAATTCATCTTGGCACAAACTCAGCTACTTTTCCAGTTACACTATGGAAGTGTAGACAAAGAAAAAGCACCTACTAGGGATAAATTTCAACACAGTGAACACATATAATAGGTGTTTTTTTATTTTAGTATACTTCACAGAGATTGCTGGACATATAAGTCATTGGTTCTGTGCCAAGATAGATTGGACAAGCAAGTGAATACTCTATGTTGATATGTGTTCATCAGGTATTAATATTTGTTTCAGAGCCAAAATCACATTAAACCATGGTTTTTGCTCAATTTAATAATTAAATAAGATAGTATTCACAAAATATTCGTACATAATGATGGAAAACTAAATAATTCGATTCTAAAGCCTTATTTCGCTCAAAGTAAACCGTCCCTTGAGCTCCACAGTGTGCATATAAATAAGTTATGGGATAAACTACTCAGCATATACACCAAACATTTTCAAAATACTCGATTTGGTTAAGGTCTGCTATGAAACTTGTATTTTTATTTCGTGCGAAGAGATACTTCACTTCTCGTCAACTTCTAATGATCTACAAGGGAAAGAGGCCTGTCTTGGAGTAAAGTTCTCATCTGTGGGGCTCTGCACCAAAACATTCATCAAAGCTTCCTGATTCTATTCAGAGAAAAGCAATCCGTCTTGTTGGTGATTCTTCGCTCACCCAGGACATCTTAGAAGGGTCAGAGACTTTTCTCTCTTCTATAGATATTTTCACTGTCGGTGCTCTCCTGAATTGACTCGACGAGTGCAGAATTCCCACCCCTCTGTTGTGAGTTTGGAGACCTATCGAACATTTTTTTCTCAGGGATGTTTCTACAATAGAACAGTTGAACTTTGAAACTCCTAACCGAGAGAGTTTTTTCTGAGGCTTACAGACTTCATAAATTCAAAGTTAATGTTAATTCGTATCTTCTGCCCCTTAACTCACGCGGCGTTCTTTGAACATCACAGGGATTATCTTGAATCTGTATAAAAAAAATGATGGAACATTCATTCTCATAGAATACTGAACTCTTTATGATATTTCGAACATGTCTATTTTTGTGGAGGAAATGAAGTCTTGTGTCTTTTTTATATATAATTTTCGTATTCTCTTGATATCGATTCAGACGCGAAAAAGACGATGGAATCGAAAACACTACCTAGGAAATATTGCACTCTTTGAAAATAGGAACTGAAATGAAGTTGGCTACTGAATGATGAATGAACGTTAATTGTTGATAGTTTGTGGGTATGGGGAATATGCAGAATGAAGGTAAATAACCAGTGCTAATTCGCTTTACCAGTATAATTGGTATAATTGGTATACATGAATGTTTCAACAACCAAGTGTGCAAATGAAATAGTAGATGATGAATTTGTGGTATAACTAAGATGTCTAGAAGGATGCTGTACTGAGTTATGCCTGGGCATGTTTGGGGTATACTTGGCGACACATGCCTACTATGATAATAAGCATCATGGCTTTTCGACATCAAATCAGTTCAGATGGCGTTTGCAACGAAACGAGTTACAAATTTCCTAGGAAATGTATAAACGGCCGACCTGACGGCTGGCTATACTTTTACTTTTGGACGCTGACTGATCAACAACCTATATTATTTGTTTAGAATACTGGCCAACTTCCCTATAATTGCGTTCCTTTCATTTGATTTTGTTTTTTATCAGTATGACATTAGATTTTGCTCATTTTGTTGACTGCTCGAATCAAAGAATATAGTTTGTCGATCGATCGGTTGACTTTGCACTTCCAATTAGCGTCAACTAGCGATGAAATTAAGAAACACACCACGATACGTAAAAATGGCACTAATGACAGAAAAGTGTCGCCATAAAATTCTAAACAATATCGCATCGACATTTGCAGCAAACAATTGCAATGAATCTATAAAGTTTCTGGTCAATCGACACAAATTAGTAACACTGAGTTTTTGTCCTATATTCCGATTGACCAATGATCGCCAAGATATCAGATTTCAGGATCATGACAACCTATTCTCTATCGTTATGCAGATATTTTTCCTGATTACATTCCAATTTCTTCGAAAAAGACACCAACTTTCACATGGAATAGCCCCAATTTTGTCAAAAGAGTGAAAAGTAACGTAGCGTATGGATTTTTCCGTTGTTTTTCATAATATTCGAGTAACAAAGTGCTGCCAGGAGAAATTGTGCTCGACAGGACTCTTTGTTCGATTTTGTTCTCCAAGTTCAGTTGTCAGGTGTCTCTTATGTTTTCATTTGTGGGGCGAGATAAAATGGATTGGACGCTTTGTCAAGAAAGATTTAAGCAGGTGGAATGTTCGTGACCGGAATTATGACTTGTGTTGTGTTGAAATCTAACAATAAAGCAACATGGAAATGGATAGAAGTGGTTTTATGAATACTCAATTCGAAAATTAATATTCGCGTGGCTTCCTAACCATAGTTATTATTCATATATAGATGGAGCTATATAATATCCAATCAGTAACTTGCGCTGGATAAAAGCGTTCATTGATAAAAATTATTATCCGAATATTCCGAATTATGTGTGAGATTTCCACTTATAATATCACTGTTTCTAAATTATCATTTGAAGCTTTTTTGGAGTCGTGAATATATTGAATATCATCCGAGTTGAAGAGGAGGGATATAATTTTCTATAGATTTAGGATTCCTAGAAAAATTGGACAAGAAAATTCCTCACTTGGAATTATCTCAAAAAGATTGAAACTGGTGACAGGGTTAGAAAATATGAGCTTGATGTTCAAGAAGTGGAAAATGTAGGTTTAAACTTTTCGTGGTTCCCAATTGACAAAAGAGTGTTGTCAATATTTTTGGAGATTCCACAATTTGATGTATGTTGAACCGGAGAACATTCATGATACGTATGAGAGAACAAAGATAGTTTTGAGAATGAAGAACAGAACTATAATCAGTACCCCAAAATTCATTTCTGGGTTTTCTCTTTTCTGGAAAAGAAAGAGGAAAAGTTTTGAATTCTCTTAGTATCTTTTTGAGAGACATTCGGTATATTTGCCCTGCTACCTAACTACAATATTTCCAAGAAGCGGAATTGACTATTTTATCAGTTATGTTCCGTTCTTTTCATAAATTTGGAGAACAATTGGATATTTTTTCCTTGACTACGTTTCGAGAGCAACTACTCTGCTTTCTATTTCAAGCCTTTTCAAAAATTTTGTTGATATTGCATTTTCAAATGTGACACTGGCATGACTAATTCACCAGGAGCCATACCAAGTGTCGATCCTGACACAACCTACTTTGAATTCAATCTTCCCAACCTGAGTGAACGAGTTTGACAACCCACGAAAAATCATATTTCAATACAAATATTCAAAAAGGCTTGAGGAAGGAGGAAACAACATAAAAACGGTTTTCAAAGCCACCAAGAACATACAACGAAGCCTCAGGTCGGCTACAGACAAAAAAGACCCACTGTCAGCAGCAGGGGTTTATCGCATACCGTGCACCTGTGGGAAGGTACCTATCGGTACCACCAAAAGATTTATGGAACTAGGCTAAAAGAGCATGAAAGAAACTGCCGACTAGAGCAAACTGAAAAGTCAGCTGTGGCGGAACACCCAAGGATTCTATTTGAAAACGTGAAACTCATTGCCCCTACCAGGGATATCACAGTAGACTGATACGGGAGGCAATAGAGATCCACAAACACACGGATAATTTAAACAGAAAAGGAGCAGTTGTGAACCTCAACCGAATATGGAATCCCGTATTAAGAAGATCAGAAATAAGTAATATCATGACGGCGGGTGGTACGGCAATTGATACTGATGTTACTTCTCCGAATCCAATAATTACTACAATTAATAATAATGAAAATTCTTGGAATCCAGAAAAATTAATTATCACTACAGGCTACCTAAATCCACATAAATAAGCTTTACGAAGTTGTAATACCCAGTCATCGGAGTCTGAGCTCAAGATGTATGAGCCTCTGAAGAAGCTAGCCACTCGTGCCAGCAAAACGTCAGGAAGAAATTACAAAAAACGAAGGCCTTAAAAGACGAACCAAACTAGCGATACTGAAAACCTCGGCCGCAAAAGCATTAACCATTTTGTCTATCACAATTTATATCTCATTCGTTGTTTATTATCTATTTCATTAATACATTGCTCTTCATTTCAGTTCAGTTTCCTACCCAACAAGTTTTTGGACATTTATGAATGAACAAGTGATATATTCCGAAGCTACATTTTCAATTCAGTTTTATCAAAAAAATTCAGTAATTCTTCCTAGTTTGCGAAAACCATCAAAATACTTTCATATAATCTTCCAATAACATGTTTACAAATTTAAAATTCACTGTCAAATGAGAACTTCTGGAACATACAAATATTATATCCAAGGAAACGGATGCTGGGGAATTCAGATAAGATTTCTCCTGGAAATAAATTCAGTTACATACCACGCATATAACGCTGCCTGTTTCCATATCTCGAGCTGTCTCCTGGGATAAAAGGGAGAGGATATGTGATAAAACCCGGAAATTGAGATTGCCTTGTGTGAAGTGTGAAATCATATTAACTTTCCTGCGCCAGATTGCATGGCAACTCAATATGACTTTTCAAGAAAAAAGTCTGTTGGGACCCATATAGATTCAGACATAGGACATAGTTTCACACTCAAATGTTCGGATAGAGTTTCAATTGGTATTTTGAGAATTCAGCATCTGAAGTGGAGATAGTGGTATGTGCATCATTTATCTCGACAGAAAAACTGAACTGGAATCATTTGTTCGAGTACAAAAGTATTTTTTCCATAATACCCCATCATTGAAATTTCCCCAAACATTCAATGAAAAATCGGCGTGTAGAATATCAACCAGGTTATTTTTGTACTAATGAAAAATACAGTATTGGGATTCAAGTGTCAGAATAAGTTCAAACAGTTTTGAGTTAGTTCATGTAAACGACAGCAAGATTTCAATGTCGGAATTTTCTCTGAAAAGCAAATCATCCATTTATCGTTTTCTTTTGGTGTAAAAATATGCAGATCAGTGCATGAAAATAATTTAGGCAAACGTTTATTTTAGTTTTGTCACTGATTCAGTTGAGAATTACTTGAACTTCACCATGGAACATAATTCATTTCATTCCAGAATGAGTCATAATTGTTAACTATCATTTTCAGAAAAATCATTTTGATAGACTTAGGGCGGATACTTTACGACCTGATTAACAGTCCGAAAATAATCGGTGCTTAGGCTGTGCTTCCACTCTAGAAGATGACAGGATATGGTGTCCATTCTCAGCACCGATTATTTCAACGAACTCCTAAGGACGGGTACTTAACGACCTGATTAACAGTCCGTTAAAATAATCGGTGCTTAGGCAAGGCTTTCACTCTAGCAAATGACAGGATGTGGTGTCCATTCTCAGCACCGTTTATTTTAACGGACTCTTAATCAGGTCGTAAAGTACCCATCCTGAGCAGCGATAATTTTAACGGGCTGTTAATCAGGTGGTGAAGTACCCGCCCTTATTGCTCGCTTGTTCGGGAACATTCATCCCGATGAAATGATTCGTTTGCTGTCGAGTTAGTTAGGAAGTTCGTCGATATCTGTTTCGTCTGTAATATGAAACACCAACCGCAGAATCTAATCAGAAAACAATTTCAAAAATGAATTCCAACATAATCTATTATGTTGTATGGAAGAAAATGAATCACATTTTCAACTCTTATTGAAGTAACGTTTCAATATATCAATTCAACAGCTCATTCGCATTATTTTTACAAAGCACTGGAGCCTACCACTAATTGTAAATGTTTTGATTCCCAGTACCCGTACCGTAATGGTATTTTTCATCAATACAGAAATAATTAGGTCAATGTTCTCAAAGCCGTATTTTCATTAATAATTCAAGTGAATTCCAATCAAAAAGGCATAATTTTTTTAAGATAATTCCGTGCCTTTTCACATGATGTATCACTCGACCTCACTCTCCATTCGGAATTTCACGGTTATGACACCTCCTCACTGGGGAGTTGAATGCATATTTTAAAGAAAATGTCCAAAATATATCCCCCTAACAATCAAACTCTGAGTGTCCGAACCTTTCTACTTTGAATTACAAAGTGCACGTAAAGCTCGACCGGTTAAGTAGGTATCAAGTGTAAACGCAGAAGTTTCCCAACATGTTGCACTATTTTTCATTCCTGATTAATAAAGTAGAACGAAGTATCCAATCTTGATTGCTACTCTCCATTGATATGATAGAAAAATGTATGCACCTATCAATCAGATTTCGAACCCAGCAACATAATCTGGAAGTAAAATTGTTTGTTTCGTAGTTTACTGGGTTTGTAACCTACCACAAGTGTCAAAAAAGGTATAGTAAAATGCCTTGATGTCAGAACAAAAATTGTATGTAACTCACAGGAAAAAATCAATGGAGAGATGAACTTCATAAAATCAATATTGAAAGAAAATGGATATCCAGAAAAATTCATAGAAGTAACTTCTACAGAAATTGAAATTCCGAAGACGGTCTACAATGAAGACATACAACCCACACAAAATACATAACCTGTATCAAACATGGTACCTTATGTCCCTTGTTTGTTTGAAAAGATAAAACGGATCGGCAACAGGTATAATGTTAGAACAACATTCGAAACAACAAATAGTTAACGGTCAATACTGACATATACCAAACCAAATAACACAACGAAAAACACAAAAACTTGTATTTATCAAATTCTTTGTTTGTGCTGTCACAAATATATCGGTGAAACGTCTCGACGATTGGAAGTGCGAAAGAGTGAACACAAGATGTACATCAGGAACAGACAGACAGGTGGTTCTAAATTATCAGAACACATCCTTACTGCCGATGGAGATCACACAGTAGAATGGAACGACACTAAAATTATGAGGAAAGAGAGCAATGGCAGGAAACAAAAATTAAAGAAATCTGCTTTCATCATGCTGTCTGGTGGAGAATGCCTATCTATGAGTTCGCTTGATATGGATCGCGGATTGCTGTTCCTCCCGAAGGACAAAATGTTCTAATTGGATTCGTTCTATCCAGAAAGAACTGTTTTTCAATAGACGCAGCAACTTTTCGGGGTAAATTAAAAATCTGCCCTTCTACACTTGTATAGATTCCAATATAAATCCTTATTTTTTTCAGATTGTAGTAGGTTAAGAACCCAGAAAACTACGAAGCAAATATTGATACACCACAAACAAATGTCGTTCAAACAGTGCGTAAAATTGTTTTTTGTGAAAAAAATCCTCACACGTAAGTCATATTTGGCAATGTTAGTGGCCGCAACAGCCAGAAGTGATGGATCTAATGGATCTTGAAGTGAATTTCGTTTGTATATTCGAATATAATTATACTGGAGAATGCCCTCTGACGCGGCACTTCTTTCTGAATGCTCTAGCCGAGCGTTCAAGACGTAGTTCACCTTCATATTTTATTAATCTGTTGATACGAACGATACTGTAACACTTCTGAACTGTCTACCGTCTGGAATATATTTGAATTTGAATGAGTTCAGCACCAGGAAAGGCAAAATGAAAAATGAATCGTCTCGACAGAAAGTTCAGAGGAGGATAGGATGAATTAGAGAATACAAAAAATCCATGTGAGAATATAACACCCGTCTCTTCTCGAAAAACTGGAAGCATTGACAGCAATAACAATCGCTGGAGGCGCTGATTATTGTTTCATTTAGGACTAGAGTGAGGGTGGATTCATAAAAAAACTTTAAGACCTAAGATTTCTGACATATCATTTAAGACTTATCACTTAAGAGAGTTGGAACATAGGAATGACATAAAAACTGTTATAAAAACATTCCACATTTGAGATTCAAGAAGATGGTCAACTTTCAACCTGAGGAATGTTTGCTAAATGAAGTAGGATGTGCGCAAGAAATTTACGAACGTACCTATTCTGTTAACAAATATTTGAGGGAATTGAGAGGTTATGTTATGCGATAAAATATTTATTTCTGACCGGGATATTATAAGCTTATATCGTCATAGTTACGCTATCAATAAAGAGGGTCATAACTCCCTTGGGACACTATAGATTTTATAATTCCCTCTACCTTTCACAAGTAAAAATAAAATATATATATATATATATATATATATATATATATATATATAGTGAGTAGTAACATTTTTCCGTGTCAGCCAGTCCAGATATATCTTGTATTCTTTTTGGTATACGTTTTCACTTTTCGATGGAATCAATGATTCTCTTGCTTGTTCAGCTTTTTTCAAAATATCCTCCATTATATTTGGGGTAGAAACACGTTTTTACCGCAAACACAGCTTGATAACAGAGTTCTCTCTATAAACAAGTAACATAGCAACAACCTAGCAACAAGAAAACTCTACTATAATCAACGGTACCTGATTCAAATATACCGGGAAGGTAATAAATTGGTACATTTTTCCGTTTCAAAAATGAACAAAATTTTATCGAAATCGGTCAGAAATAAAATTATTTATGTACCACGGGAATTAATGAGCCTTAATAACCTCAGGCAATTGCTGTCCCTTGGGCAAGAGGCCCTCGGGACACAAACTTTGCCATCGGTAATTAAGGCCCTCCTAATTCCCTTGATACATAAATAACTATTGCAAACCATGGGAATAATTACCTATTCAAATATATTCATGATATCTACGTTTGGTATCTGTTCTCTCATAATAAAACGTCGAAATCTGAGATTCGAAATGAGCCATTTTATTGTTATAGTCAATGTTCAAATGTCAGTATTGACAGATGACAACTAATCGCTTGAATCTTATTTTTTTCATAACTGAGTCAACCATCCTGCTATAAGTCTTGAGGTGATAAATGTTAAATGCTAAATGTTCAATTTTTTCATAAATACACCCTGAATCTACCAAACTGAATCACACATATCATGAATACAATGACATCGGCAACTGCCGTACAAAGATTCTGAAATGTTGTGTGATGTGAGTCATACTCTAAACTTTTTTGCGGTTTCTTGGGTTTGCAACCTATCACGATCCGGGGAAATGAAGAATTACTATTGGAACCTAGACAATTGTAGAAGAGAAGACTTTCAGTCTACCCCAAACATTTGCTGCGATCACTATTTATTTTCAAACGGGGTAGCCAGGAACAATTTATTTGAAATGAACTGATAGATATGCAAATATCCTCAAACAGCATGATGAAGGAGATTGCCCTGATTTTTGTTTTCTGTCTTTGCTCTTTTTTGCCGTCATTGAGTATCACTCCATCTTACTGTATGATCTCGATCAGCAGTAATATCTTATTCTTTTATTCGAAACGTCATTCTCTTTGCATGGTAAGAGCGCCTGATATTCATCTTTTCCACCATCTAGGAACATAATAATAGTTTCTAAAGAGCAAATCTATCTTTATCTAATGTTCAGAAATTTTCAGGAGTAACTATTTTTACGAAATCAAGAATCCGAGGCTAGAAATTACGATTAATAATAATCTCTCATGGGAAAACCAAGTGAGATTGATCGCTAAAGGTGCTTTTCAGAAACTTAGATTTCTATTTCATGCGAAGATATACTTCATTTCTCGTCAGCTCCTAACAATCTACAAGGCTCATTGATGACCTGTCTTGGAATATAGTTCTCATATATGGAGTATGGCAACGAAACATTTATTGAATATTTTCTTATATTCAGAGAAAGGCAATGTTTCTTGTTAGTGATGTCATCCCAAATGGATCGGTGCTCATCTGAATTGTCGTCACTCGATCCATCCTTGGCAGTATCAACACGGATAACTCGACAAGGGCAGAGTTACCACTCCTTGGAACTTGGAGATGTATCGAACCTTTCTTGCAAAGGAATCTGTTCTGGATAGAACATCTGAACAATGGAGACTTTTCTTGAGGCTTACAAACTTCGAAAATTCAAAGTTAATATCAATTCGTATATCCTGTCCCTTAATTCACGAAGTATTCTTTGAACATCACACGGCTCCCCTTTCGTTCGAATCTGTATGTTGAAAAAACATTGGGGGACCTGAATGTATCCATTCTGTCGGATCCTACTCTGAGCTACATGAAAATCCTATTAAACTTGTCAAACATCACTGCTTCCTCGTTTTTTTTTTTATTAATCTCAACGGGATTTTTTTTCCTTGAGCTATATCCTCGAAGGATCTTAGAAGTTTTCAATTAGTTCATTCCATTGAACTTGGGCAACTCTGACGATCGTAGTTTATTGGAAATAAGTAGATGACAGTTACCAGAGGAGAAATTTTCTGCCAGGTTCAGTAACTTGGAGAAGAGTTCTATAAATGAACCGGTGGGTTGCGATTTGGTATTTGCTTTCAGAAAATGATCACGAAATATCCGTTTGTTCAATATTTGAATCGAGTGTTCATGAAAAGTATAGGAAGAATCCTTGGTCGTGTTGTTACTTTACATTTCTATGGCAATTATTGAATCAAAATGAAGTAACTTGTCATCGTTAGAAGTTTTTCAGTCCAATAATTCCTAATTTCCTGGCTAATACCACGTCAGGCATTGAACGGCATCTGACAGAAATCTGTGTCTCGAAAAAATTATCTTGCAAGTGCTTCCTGTGGTCGAAAAACAATGACAGCACGACAAAGACTGGGAAGACTACCTACATACAGATTTCATTGGTTGCCTTCCTGACTACAGATCTACACTCGAAGCCAGTCTCTGAGCTGTCACTGTTTTTCGATCACATACTTCATGTGCATGTGTGTTACAAGCGTATCTTCTTTGAAGAACCTTGCACATATATCTGCCAGATGTCATCCAATATATGGCATGGTATGAGTTAGGGAAGTATTTGTTTTCTGATTAATATCTGCTCAATGATATCGAAATTTGATTCACTAGAGAGAAGGTTTTATTCGACTTTTTGAGGAATAATTACTCGGTTTGTCCATTTCTCGACAAATCAGCAAACCATGTTCGTTTTCACAACAGAAAAAAGCAAGAGAACCAAAAACAATGGAAATGATTTGCAGGTTCAGACGGATACCATCGCAAATCTGAGGTTGAGTAACGTTTATCGCGGCTGACATACTGATGGATCACCGAATACTTGGACAGACTTTAATCCCTTGCTCAAGCAGGAGATTGCACGTTACGAGGCATCAGCATGCATAAGTTTCAAACGGTTTGTGACTTGAAGTCGGGGCCTCAATCTGCCCACTCCCCAGGTCTCGCCACGAGTTCTCTCCCAGGTCTCAGTCGGCCTACTTCTCTGATTGATTGAGTTCAAATCACGAAACTTATCCCTGCGACAACACCTGAGGGGTAGGCAGATTAAGACCTCAGCGTGAAGCCACATTGACTTTATTGAAAATGGCTCCTAAATTGATGTCGAACACAAAACTTTAGATTTTTTTCCACCAGAACTATACTCAATTTTTGATATGGATCTTTCATACAGTAAGTTTTTATTGAATTTAACTTTATATCTATAAGTCATTCAGTAATGATTATGGACTTGGTGAAAATTCGTGTCAGGAGTGAGTCTGTGTGAACGTCATTATTTTGTGGTGGATCAATATTTGTTCCGTATTTTTCTGGGTTTGTAACCTACCACAATCTGTCAGAATGAGAACTGATATTGGAATTTATACAAGTGTAGAAGAGTAGATTTTTAATCTACCTGGAAAAGTTGCTGCTTCTCTTGAAAGACAGATCTTTCTAGATAGAACAAGTCCAATTAGGCAGCAACTTCTAGTATATCTCAAATTTTGTCTATCAAAAAAATGTTAAGAACCAATTCATATATGGAAATACTTATCGTTAACGTTTCGGAAACTGAATCTGTTTCCGTTCCCAAAACTTATACGCAAATTCCTGTTCAAATGCAAATATCTCTTGTTGGCAATCTTCGCAATTGAGATTTGTCAAATATTTCAGATCTGACATAACATTTTATCTATCCGCGATCCATATCAAGCGAACTCATAGATATTTTTGACCGCACGAACAAGGACTTTGATAAAAACAATTCTTTGTGTTTTCCGTTGTTTTATTTGGTTTGGTATGTGTCAGTATTGACCGTAAAGTATTTGTTGTATTGAATGTTGTTCTAACATTATACCTGTTGCCGATCCGTGTTTTTATCTTTTCAGACAAACGAGGGACATAAGGTATAATGTTTGATATAGGTTGTGTATTTTGGGTAGGTTGTATGTCTTCATTTATGGACTGTGTTCGGATTTTTAATTTCTATCATGAATTTTTCTGGATATCCATTTTCTTTCAATACTGATTTTATGAATTTTATCTCTTCATTGATTTTCTCTTGTGAGTTACCTATAATTTTGTTCTATCATAAAGGCAATTTTTTTAACACTTGTGTGGTGGTTTGAGAAGTTGACTAATTGGACTTGTTCTATCCAGAAAAAACTGTTTTTCAATAGACGCAGCAGCTTTTCGGGGTATATTAAAAATCTTTCTCCTACATTCGTATAGATTCCAATATCAATTCTTATTTTTTCAGATTGTGGTAGGTTACAATACCCAGAAAACTACGAAACAAAGAGTGAGTCTGGTTTCATTTTCCTCTACACCGTTATTTGTGGAATCGCAACACCAACACAAACATCAAACCATGACCATCAAAAAAAATTTTTTATCATCGTCATCATCCTCTATCGATTCGAAACATATAGGCACATTCGTTCAAAATACAAATAGTTTTCTTGAGTATCCTCCGAAATACCACAAAAAACTCGTCCAATGTGTTTCTTACCACCCCTAGTATGTGAATTATGTAGGCATCACTTCTCATTTCCGAAAGCCCTTGCATCATTCATCGACCCCATCACGTGTTCAGTTTTGTGTTTATCCGGCGTTATCGACGCACGGATTTGGTACATTTCCCCCTTTGTGTGGAAGGGAAATGAAAAAACGCTCCTCTTACAAATAACAAATTCCATTTGGGAAATGAAATCTAATACGCCAGTGCCTTTTGTAGAATTCCCGTGAGGATTCCATTCCATGGGAAGTGCCTTATCTGGAAATTCGAGAATGAATAATGCTCGGGTTGAGAAAGGATGTGAGAGAGCGTAATAATGTGGAATCTGAGCTCAATTCCACCGGTTTGATCACATGAGACGACCCGAATTATGCCAGAATATGAGACACTGGTTCAGGAGTAACAGGTTCATATGAGAAGTTAGTGTTTAGTTTGGATTTCATTGAGTATGTGAGAGGAAATGGGAAAATTAGTAAGGCTATAGCGTTCAATTGTTGATCAAAATAATGATGACATCTGAAGCGAATTCGAACTCGAAAAGGCACAGCCCACCAGATATTGGATGGAGTGATGTGGAAAACAAAAGCAAAACTACGAGATAATAATAATAATAATAATAATGAAGCTTTATTGTCCAACAGTTACCCATTTACAATGTATCAAGAAAATCATTTTAACAAAGTATATATGTAATAGTAACAAAAAAAGGAAATTAAATATATAATTACAGACACTGTTTATAAGCAATATATCGTGTATCAATTCAAATGTATATTTACTATCCTAATTATTTGTTTGAGAGAATCAAAAAATAAATCACAGTAAGGAGATAGATCGTTGAACTGTCTACACATAGTATATAGTGGTGATTTCAGTAACATATTTGTTCTTGGAACTACAAGCCTGAAAGTAAGACGGGAACGTGACATATAGGATGGAATGTTGAAATCAATTTTTTGAAGAAGAATTGGGCAGTCTATGAACAACAACTCAAAGAGAAATATGCATGCCGAACAATTCCTACGATGTTCCAAGCTCATTAGATCTAAACGACTGCATAGTTCGTCATAATTACAACCTCTTTCCGGATAAATACCATCTATCTTGAAAATACAAAATTTTAAAAATCTTTTTTGCACTTTTTCGACTCTGAGTTTGTGAGATTCATAGAACGGATTCCAGACAATATTTGCATACTCCAGTTTTGAGCGAACATAGGAAAAGTATAGAGTTTTCATAGAGTTTATGCTGTGGAAATTTCTACAGTTTCTGACTATGAAACCATAGGATTTGAGTGCTTCTGACACTTTCCATGAAATATGGTCCACAAAATTCAATTTGCTGTCGAAAATAACACGTAAATCAGTAATTGTGTTACAGCGTTCTAGAGTAGCTCCCTAGACAGTATATAAAAAATCACACGCTACTTTTTTCTAGTAAAAGTCATTACTTTACATTTCTTCAAATTCAATTTATTTTTCGTACACCAATTTTGCAATAAATCCAGTTGGGACTGAAGATTTATGCAGTCATGCAAGTCGTCAATTCTTGAAAATAATTTCAAATCATCAGCAAAGCATAAACAGTTATTCCCCATAATCTCACATAAGTCATTGATGAATAAAAGAAATAAGAGTGGCCCCAAGTTCGAACCTTGGGGAACACCAGATGTAGCAGTATACATTTCAGAATCATAGCCATTATATAAAACATATTGTTTTCTACAATATAAATAAGATTTCATAAGTTGCTTAGCAGCGTTTGAAAAACCGAAATTATTCAACTTATTAAGCAAGACACCATGATCAATTTTATCGAAGGCCTTCGAGAAATCCGTGTATATAACATCCACTTGACTATTGTCGTCCAATGCTTCTGAACAATATTGCGTTATGGTGACGAGATTTGTAACAGTCGATCGATTGGTTATGAATCCATGTTGATGTAAAGAAAGTTGTCGCTGAACTGAAATATATATACGGTTATACAGAACTATCTCGAAGACCTTAGAAAACATACATAAGATTGAAATGGGACGATAATTCTCTACTTGCATCTTTTCACCATTCTTAAAGACAGGACATACCTTTGCAATTTTCCACATTTTCGGAAATTGATTTGTTATCAAGCACATATTGAAAATTTTAGTGAGTGGTTCGACTTGTACGCCTGCACAATCTTTTACGAAAAATGATGGAATGCCATCCGTTCCTGATGTCAATTTGTTTTTCAACTTTTTGATAGCTTGCATAACTTCACTTTCCTGAATAAGATGAAAATGAATTTGAGAACTATTATTAACATCATCGTCGTAATTATCATTATCAAGGCCGTCTCCATCCAGTGTCGAATAGACACTTCTAAAAAAATTGCCGAATGCCTCTACTATCTCTTGGGGATTTTCAAATTTGTTATTTTGATACTTTACAATTCCTGGTATTCTTGAGGTGTTATTCTTCGAGTGTACAAACGACCAAAATCTTTCAGGGTCACGTGATAATGAATTCTGAACGTCTTCAAGATAGTCATCAAAGGCATCCTTTATCTGAGTTTTGATCAAGCGACGTAGATGTTGAAATTGAAACTCATCGCAATCTCTTCCAAACTTTTTGGCTCCATTTCTGTATTTTGCTTTCAACTTGATATTTTTTATGATACTGGAGTTGAACCATGGCGGATATCTATGGCTATAGTTTCTATATTTGGGTATATGTTTGTTCAAAATATCGAATAATTCATGGTAAAAATTATCCAAAGTAGCATCAACATCCGCGAAATTGAATGTATAATTCCAGTCAGTATTATACATTTCTGTATATGGAGAGTGAAAGTTCGCTTTTCTGAAATTGAGAGTTCGAGTGGATTTATTGAAATTGAACTTAGGTTCCTTGGCAAAAAGGTCTAGTATATCTATAACTAAGGCTGGATGATGATCATCTTCTGAAACAAGAGGTGATTCATCATGCCTAACTTCGCAAGTAAAACATGATATGACTAAATCTAGAAGTCTACCCAATTTGTTTGTAACATTATTGAATTGCATATGACCAAGTAGGTCCATAAAGTTGTGAATAGAATTTGTTTTTGAATCTGACAAATTATTATCGACAAAGTTGGGGGAATTGAAATCTCCAAGAAAGATGGTATTATTTTCGTTCAAGTAGTCTAATTGTACTATTGCGGCAAGAAAATTTTCAAACTCATCTATCCCAATCTTGTCAGGTATGTACAATATCGCAACAAAAAATATACTATGATCCGAGTAACATTTAACGACTAGGAAATCAATAGAAGGAAATTGAGGGTCAAATGCGTTTACATTAATGATTTCTGATTTAATGGAGTCTTTAAGAGCTAGCAATACTCCACCTCCAGTAACTTTTTGTGTCGATTCAAAATTGCGGTCCTTTCTATGCACAACAAATGAGCTCAGAAAGAGCTCAGAACTACAAATACTTTCACGCAGCCAGGTTTCACTTAACGCTATAGCATCATATTCACAATCACAGACTGATGGGTAAAATACGTCTATTTTGCTGTTGAGTCCACGAACATTTTGATAATAACATAAAATATCACGCTGACCTCGTTCGGTGGAACTGTTGGAAGAATTCTGTTTAAAGATTTAACTATTTTAGGTACTCCATTAATGTGTCTTATTTTGAATATCTGCGAGCCCTCTGAATTTCTGATTTTAACCTCATCTTGCAACTTCTTGAAATAGTCTATTTGTCTTTTGGTACGATCAAATGATATGGATAGTTTTTTGTATGGACTATTTTTTAGATTCGCAGCTTTTCTTATAATATTCAGAACCTGATGCTCATCATGTAGGATTAGTTTCACTATGCGATTTTTTTGCTCATCATATCGACCCATTCTGATTGGAGTTATATTTTCTATGTGCGCATCTGGATCAATCACTTTGAGAATTTTCTGTATTTCCGATTTATCCTTATCTAAACGTATCTGAGGTTGATCAGATTGGCTTTGCTCTGGTAGGCCAAATATAATTATATTTCGTTTACGAATATTACGTTCATTAATTTCTTCAATGATTTCTTCAAACTCAAATTCAGCATTCATAGTAGCAGTTGAGCTCAGAGTATTTTTCTCAGCCTTCAAAGTCTTAATGTCTTCTTGTAGTGCCAAAATTAGGTTCTTCAGTTCCATCATCTGATTACCCAGTTTTCTGCATCCGATACATGACCATACGCATCCCTTGTCTTGGTGATCTAGAAGCTTCACTTCCTCTATTGTGAGATCAACACAAGAATGTTTGAATGATTTCATACAAATCGAACATTTGACCATCAAGTTCGACTTATACGATTTATTACAGCAGGCACAAATCACAGACGAAGGCATTGCGACGCCACTGGGTGGAGCAGGTGTTACCGATTAGAAAACAGTTCGATTTTCACTTTTGTAGGTTAGTTCACCAGGTATAAGGTGAATATTTCACAGTAAAAACAGGTACAAATTATATCAAAGTTTGAGATGACTATTCTCTAATCAGTTCACTTGTATCACACCACTAAAATTGATTTCAATCAATGTAGAATACTAATTTTTTCACGAACAAATACAACACACTATTGCACTACAGTGTCGTCGTGATCCTCAACTATTGTTGAAACTTGAATAAACTGATAAACACACTGAGAGTGATATTTAATAAAGCAACACACAGAAGCCTTCATCTCAGGAAAGAAGGATAATTGAGGTTGCCAATATTCCAATACTTTGAATATATATCGTGTATGGAAGTGAAACATTGCCAATATGAACCAAGGGAATTTTGCTTCTTTAAAAACTGTCGATACTCTTTGCAACAATTGAAGAAAGCGCTCTGATGAAAGAAATATTCCATACTTTATATCAACCAATCAACACACTATAGAATTGAAAGATCATGATCAAAGGATTCAAGATGAGTTACTTTCCTAGTCATGGAGAATGATTCATAAACAAAGAGATGCAATTCGAAATATTCTTGGAGAAAAAGTAACCAACTCAGTAACAAACAGAACAGTGTAATGATATAGGCAGTTACTGAGCCAAATCGACCTCAACCTCATTCTAAAATTCATTGCTAAGCCATGCAAACATCAATATTTATATGCCAATATTTGGAAATACCTATTCTCTTTTTTTTTCTTGGAACATTGTTTCGAAAAAACAACAAAAGTCTATTTTGAGTCCGCACTCTTTTTTCAGTCACGTTTGGTATCATCGATACTGTTTTGATAGTGAGATTCGTTGATCTCTTCAAAATAACCATCAAACGTGTATCTACTCTTCCTTTTCAGTGTCAAATTTTTCACCATAGCGCCATTTGTCCAAATTTGAAACCAAAAGTGAAACGAGTGGTGCTCAATCTGGTGGATGAGATGGCCTGAACTTTGACAAAATGGTTAAGGTTAAGTTTGGGGTTTGAAAATTGTCGTTTTTTGGAATTTATTTCTGACGTTCCGCTGGCGCGACTGGCTAGCGTCTTCAGAGGCTCATACATCTTGAGTTAGACCCCGATGACTACATATTACGACTTCGTAAAGTGTATTTATATGGATTCAGGTAGCCATCTTTTCCTGGATTCGAAGAATTTTCATCAAAATTGGTTGCCGTAATTACTGGATTCGGATAAGTATCATCAGCATTAACTGCCGCTCTATCTGCAGGCAGGTTATTTGTTACTTTTGATCTTCTTGAAATGGGATTCCATATTCAGGTTCACAGTTGTTTCTTTTCTATTGAAATTATTCGTGTGTTTTGAGATGAGCCTACTATGGTATCCCTGGTTGAGGGCATTGAGTTTCAAGTTTTCAAATAGAATAGAATAAGTGCACTGCTGACTTGTCAGTTTGCTCTGGTCTGCAGTTACTTTCATGCTCTTTTAGCCTAGTTCCATAGATCTTTTGGTGGTATCGATGGATACCTTCCCACAGGTGCACGGTATGCGATAAACCCCTGCTGCTGACAGTGGGTTTCTTTTGTCTCTAGCCGACCTGAGGTTTCGTTGTATTTTTCTGGTGGGTTTGAAAACCGTTTTTATGTTGTGTTTTTCCTAGAGTTTCGCACAAACCGAATCGAAAGAGAAAGAAATTTCAATAAACGACTGCTTTTTTTCCAATGATAATAATATCAGGCTTATCTCGAAAAATATTGATGAACAACTGAAGATAATATATCCCAATACTATTCAAGCATTACTGGAATAATCGCTGAAGAATATGAAATCAAATCCATTGCCTTCACTGATAATGATGAATAACAGAAAATTTTGGAATATTGAACAACTTCAATCAAACAATTGATAGGGAAACTGCTGTGGACTATTGCTGCCGAAATCTCCAGAGTAGGTTTCTGTTATGACATTATGATATCCTTTCACACTACAGACCATCCCTGTAACTCCCAAAGAAGCACGAGACCATTAAACTTACCAAATTACTGAAAACTGAACGTGAATATTTCCTGACCTTTCATGGGTAGAAAATTAATCCATCAAGAGGTAATATATGTTACCACTCCCGTTGACCGTGAATTTATGGTTTTTACAATAGGCGCACGCTCTCTTTAGCGACACCGGCATATCAATAACGAATCATTAATAAATGAGAAGCTTTTCATGGGGGCGAAGCGTAGTAGTTCGAATCTATCAGGGAAGTCCATCCAATTCAAGTCACGTAAAGTTCTATTGTCGGATCGCGGTGTGTAAGTGGAGACTGTGAAAGGTGTCTAGGGAACATTCTGGTAGTTGAATATTTGGTGATTGTGAAGTAATATTTTTGTTTTGTACCTTGGGCATATTGAAGGAAAATGTAAGTGATACCATGTTTGACAAGTATTTGAGCTAACTGGAAAATAACCCTGGTCCTGATGAATGTATACCTATTACGTATTTCAGAAGTTTCTATAAATGAGAAAGATGGCCTTTCCCGCTGTGTTTCGGAACAGTGAAGGAATCGGAAAGGAAAATTCTAATTTTTGACATCATCTTCCTTCAAAAAATCTGCAATAAAATCGTTATTCCTCGATTGAAATAGACGGTCTTGTAATTCTACACAGAATCACATCTGGGAAAATTTGCAAGTCTTTGTCACGTATTTCGTAGTGCTTTCGTGAAAGTTCCTCATCTCCTTACTTTTTTGCGTTGAGAAGCATTAGTCCAAGTACTTGATGTGAAGAATGACTGCCAATGGATGACATTACTTCAAATAATCTGAAATACCGCCTCAATGTCTTATTTTTCGACGCTTCCAATCGTCTAAGTGAGGAAGAAAAATAATAATTCACATACTAATACTAATATGTGCATTCTACAGTGTCATTTCTGAGTGATTCACATAATTCAGCAACATGACAGTCCACTGATGCGAAATTTTCATTAAATTTATTTTTTGTCATTATCATATCATGCAAATGATTAACAAATCTGTATCCAGCTTGAGTTATCTTCACGCTCACCACAGAAACATAATTTTTCCATCCAGTAACACACTGAAAGGATTGGCTTATTGACAACTTCGACAAAATATTCTCTCGGGTCTGTTTCTGAATATTATCAGCGAGCCTTCTGACTGCCTGATCTTTTCGGATATTCCGTATTGGATTCCCTATGAAATAGCGTCTCATATCAAACGAAGGGTTGGCGACTCCACCGAAATATAATGCAAAGGATACGCCAAAATATTCGGTAGCGCATACGCCAGAAAATATCGTAAATTTTACATCGAACCGGCGACTTCGTCAAAATATTGAGTGGCACACACGCCAAAATATTGAGTCATGCAAACGCCGAAACATACGATCGAACTTCTGCCAAAAATTCGAATTCTAGAACTTGCATATAATGTTGAAAGATGAACAATTCCGAGAGAATCTTCCAACTGGTGAATTCAGTTAATAATTGATTCTTGGGTGTTTTCCGGGTTTGATGGCCGTGGTCCACAGGTTTTTATTCCTGACGTTTCGCCTACGACTATGGTAGGCATTATCAAAGTCTGTGAGGTAACGGACGCAATGATCTCGTTCTCACAGTAGATACTACTTTATTGACGTTATGATCGGCTTTATACCTGTTCTCCTGTTCGACGACCGATACTATCGTGTTGGAAGTGGGCGTGGCTTGTTTCCTCTTGACTGGTTTGGGTCGTGTGTGCTTTAGAGCTGGTAACCAGACTTTGTTGATGTGTATGCCTTCTTTTTCTCGGTTGAAATTGTTTTTATGTTTGTGAATCTCTATCGCTTCTCTGTGTAACCTGGGATAATTCGACAATTTCTCTTAGGAGAAATTGTCGCCTGGGACAGTCAGACAAGTCGGCAGTAGCCGAGCATGCACTCGGAGAAGGCAATCACGCGATTGCATTTGACGAAACGGAAGTGATTGACAGAACGCAGAGCTACTATCCCAGGTTACACAGAGAAGCGATAGAGATTCACAAACATGAAAACAATTTCAACCGAGAAAAAGAAGGCATACACATCAACAAAGTCTGGTTACCAGCTCTAAAGCACACACGACCCAAACCAGTCAAGAGGAAACAAGCCACGCCCACTTCCAACACGATAGTATCGGTCGTCGAACAGGAGAACAGGTATAAAGCCGATCATAACGTCAATAAAGTAGTATCTACTGTGAGAACGAGATCATTGCGTCCGTTACCTCACAGACTTTGATAATGCCTACCATAGTCGTAGGCGAAACGTCAGGAATAAAAACCTGTGGACCACGGCCATCAAACCCGGAAAACACCCAAGAATCAGTCACCTCCGGCCGTGAAAGTTTACGTTCTTTGATCAGTTAATAATACCGTGATTTCCGAAACGGTGATCATTTTCGTGGATAATAATTTCAAAAACTATATTTTTGATCATTCTTCAAAATCGAAAATAACTTCCAATTTTTGACATCATCTGCCTTCGAAAACCTCCAATCATATAGTTATTCTTCGATTGAGATAGACGATCTGTCGACACTTCATTGAAGAGGTCACCAATTCTTTGTCAAACACATCTGGGGAAATTTGCAAATCTTTGTCACGTGTTCCGTAGTTCTTTCGTGAAAGTTCCTCACCTTCCAACTTTCTTTAGTTGAGAAGCATTGGTCCAAATACATTAATATAAAATGAAATATCCTGCCTCACCGTCTTATTTTTCGACGGTTTCAATTATTGAGGTGAGAAAGAGAAATAATGATTTGCATGCTGATATGTGCATTCTACAGTGTCATTTCTAAGTGATTCACATTCAGAAAAATGACAGTCCACTGATGTGCTATACTCATTGAATTTATTTTTGTCATTATCATATTATCTGTTTCTGAATATTATCAGCAAGCCAGCCTACTGACTGCCTGATCTGTTCGGATATTCCGTATTGAATTCCCTATAAAATAGCGTATCATATCAAACGAAGGGTCGGCGACTTCAACAAAATATATTGTCAAGTATACGTCAAAATATTTGGTAGCGCATCCGCCAGAAAATACTATCAGGGCGGAATCGAGCTTTGTACCGGCGACTTCGTCAGAATATTTAGTGACGCACACGCCAAAATATCTAGTCACGAAATCGCCGAAGCATAAGATGGAACTTTTACCAAAAATTCGAATTCAAGCATTTGCACATAATGTTGAAAAAGAAACATTCATGAAAAAATATTCCAACTTCTGAACTCAGTTAATAATTGATTGTGATTTTTAAAAACGTTATTTTATTGTGGATAGTGATTTCAGAAGCTATTTTTTCGATTATTCTTCAAAATAAAAAAAAACTGCTTGGTTGGGCTTGAATCATATATTTTTCAGGTGAGTGGAATTTTTTCCCTGCCTGAACTATATCTATTCGATTCAAGTTTCTCATACCAGAAATACAAATTTGGAGAAATTTGGAGAAACCGTTGACAGTTAATACGGACAGAAAAAATACAGGTACTCAGTGTAGCATTCGAAGCTTTCAAACTCTCAAAAACTACCACCCCACACTAGTGGAAGGCAATAAAACGTTCCGTGTCTAATGGATTAACTACAGCAAGTAATATCGATATCGGTCTCTCTCATTTGAGGCTAGGCATTTTTATTGCCAAAAATATCACTTATATTTCAGTAAACCTTGCTTTGCATATTTGTAGCAATCCCCTTCACCATTTTTCATAGAGATATAGTATATATAGTTAGTTATCTTTACGGAAAAAATGGAGTGATGGATCCTGCGGATAGATGGCCTTGGTGAGTTCGTAGCTTGAATCGACCAGTTCCATGATCACTTATCACATATTGCCAGAAGATGGCAATCAACTCTGAAGCGGAAGTGGGTTTCTTTGAAAGTTTCGTACATCACTCATTTTTAATGATTATGTATTCTCAAGCTCAAACTTTACTTCTGTTGATTTCCTTAGCCTATGGAATTATAAAAACTATGAACTTTCTGTCAATGATTCAGTCAAAATGACAAACAGAAACCTGCACTCATTTCAAACAGAATTTCATCGCCTCATTGTTTATGGAGAAATAGTTATTCAATGTCTATGCAAAAAGGATTTGGAGCGTTTTTTTTTACGCCATCTACAATATCATGTCAATATTTCCGTTTACTTGACAATGCACGACAAAGTTCACTACTATGAAGGGGAATGTTGAGAGAAAGGTAATGAAAGATAATGAAGCCTCAAAATAGAGTTGACGATAGATGTTTATGGAGGAAATGAAAGTTAAGGTATTAAAATAATCCTTAAAACATGAATGATTGACTATATTAACAGAAAATGTCACTTCTCTTTCTGAATTGATTGCCATCTTCTGGCATTAGCGATCCAGAGAATATGGAATCCAAACTACGACGTCCGTAAGAAAAATGAAAGAAAAGACCTTATACTTGGAAACGAAATCACTATTGGCATTTACCTGCCATATCCATCTCTTCAAATGATATTTCCATAAGGTTGACTAACTATATCTCAATGGTCGCACAATTGTTTATAGAGATATAGTTAGTCAATGCCTGTGTAAAATGGATTTGAAGCGTTTTTGCTGCGCCATCTACAGTATAATGTCGATATTTCTGTTTACTTGGCAATGACCGGCAAATTTTTCTACTCTGTCAGTTGAGAGAAAGATAATGAAACTTGAAGATAGGGTTAACGATAGAATTTCATGAAGGGAAACTACTCGTTGTATCCATCCCTTCAATTGATATTTCCATAAGGATGAGACTATAGATAGATGGCGTCACAAAAATGCTCCAAATCCTTTTAACACGGGAATTGACAAACTCCCATATATTTCAACAATGCCTCCACACATAATATCGATTTACGGTGTGTCAATGCAGTGTCAAAGGCATTCATTAAAACTAAACTATCATTTGAATTTTGGATTGAATAGTTTACAAGGCAATATAGTAACATTTCTGTCAAGAAAGTTCTTCCTTCTTCTTTTCCTTTCTTCAATATGGCCTTAATGGTATACAATACTCTCCTCTCAAAATATATATGATTGAATATCCTTCTCAGTTTGTTATTTACTAAAGTTTGACTGGAATAGAAGAAGACCATCGCACCTCAGGAAATTTGTTTTCTCAGTACTATGTACTCCTAATTATCTAAATTAGCTCTGGAGCGTATTGAAGGTTGAATAGGTACATTGAAATTTCCCTCTCTTATTCTTTTCTTATTCGAATAGGACTCAAACTAGGAGAACTTCTTGAACGACTAATCCCTGAAGATGCAAAAGGTTAATTGAAAAATTCCCACATCAGGCAATGCATGTCAGTCTCCTTTTCATCAACATGCAAAATGTGATTTAGAATTGATTCAATTTGAGTGGGTCAAAACTCTGAAAGAAAACGAGAAGAGCATGAAATTTGGTTGGGATTATAAGATATAAGAGGTAATCCTTGATGTGAAACGTTTCCGGGAGTTCCTTAAACAAAGATGATTTTTCAAACAATCAATCAGAAAAAAACAAATTCAACAGATGTAGAATATCAAGAAGAAGGGTTCAATCGCACTCATTTCCAATACACCAACCGCAAATTAGAATTTCAACTATATTTGTTTTGAAATATTAAAAATCTGTTGTTTCGGTTTCTATGTTTCCAGCTCTGAAGATGAACATTATAAAGTTCAAAACGTCTGAAAACTATCACTGCAGTATAATGATATGATCATCACTGATTTTTTGATATTGTTATTCAATCCTCGATCATTCAACCATATGAGACTGGTGTAGCTCCAATGAACCAGGCTGTTAGTTACAGGGTGGTGGCGGTGGTGGCTGGCAACTCGGACGCCGTGACGCTGAGCGGCCTCAAGGCCGACACCCAGTACCAGGTGACGGTCGCCGCCGTGTGGGCCGGAAAGAAGTACCGCAGTAGGCCTATTGTCTTCCGAACGCTGGGTGAGTTATCTGTTTTTTTTATAACCACATAGGAAAGTACTCTCTGCGCCCATGGAGAGTGACCTTTATTCTCACTCGTGCAGAAAGTTACTTTCCGCCAGGGTTGGGCTGATTAAAATCAAGCGATTAAAATCACGATTAAAATCATGATTTGAATAGCTTGATTTTTAAAATTAAAACCATGATTTAAATCAATTTTTGTTTTTTTTTATTCAGAACCAGATAACAACATAATATGAAAGTTTTCTCGAAGATCAAAAGGAGTATCTGCTTTTAGCAAAAATAGAAAAAAAAGAAGTACATAATTCCAAATTCTTAAACTAAACGTAACACCTAAATTTTATTACTGTATATTTTCAGTCTATTCATTCTCGTTATACATTTCAAGCAAAAACCCGAGTTTACCTCTTTTTTCTATGCCTAATCTGTTTCTAATATCCGAGTGTACAACTAGCGAAATGCGTGAAATTGTTGGGTAACGTCAATTTAATTGGTTGAGAAGGAAAACAAGCCTCGACAGGAAATATTCTTGCAAAAAGCACAACAAACGCATTCGTATTCGTGCCTCACTCGGCACTGTATAGTGAGTGTATAGGACAGAAGGAAAACAAATCGCGACAAGAATTTTCTTGCAAAAAGCGCGACAAATGCGTTGTCACAAGTTTTTGAGGCGGAAATTGTATTAAAATTTTTAGACTCATACATTAAAATAATCAACAATAATTTCAAAGAATCAAAATGTTCAAATTTTATATTCGAATTTAAAAAATCAAGAAAATCAAATAAATCGTGATTTTTTTGAAAAAATCAATGATTTTTTTAATAAAAATCAGATTTTGCCCCACCCTGCTTTCCGCACGTCGGTCAATAAGCAATAAAGCCCTCGAATCCTGTAAGATCTATAGATGTAATAATCAATTGCTCTACCTTATCGACATTATTTACATCAAAACCACTACAAACTAATTATTTATAGAAATTAAAGAAAAGAAGGAAAAGAAGCCGAGAATCGAACCCACAACCTTGGGGTTGTTTCACTAGATACCCTACCAACTGAGCTAATTCTGATTTGAATTAACTTTTTCAGAGATGTAAATCGATTTACATTAATCTAATTATAATATTTCTTGAATTCTCTTTCATTTAAATTGAATTCAGCCATTTTGCAACGGAAGCTTAAAAGTGTTAATTAATTTTAAATTTATGTGAACTTTTTATGGACAATAACAATATTCAAACAAAGACTGTCATAAATGAAACGTGAGATTAGTCAGGCGACACAATATACACTATCTGATATTCACATAATGTTTAATAAAATAGGTGGTTGTAGGAAAAATTGTGTATATTACTTGAGCGAAAGTGATTTTTCACACTAGTAATGTAATATATTTTATCTACACCCGTACTCTAATAATACACTTATATGCCCACAACCCGTTTTATAATGAAATCCATTACGATACAGATTTTCATTACGATACAGATTTTCAACCAATAGAAACCCATTATTTTTCGACGTTTGTCAAGTCAAAATCAGCAGGTATTGAATTTTTGAAGAATTTAGTCAATTTTCGATAATCGTATGGAAATGTCTTATAGCAGTGATATAGAAGAATTACCAGCGACCCTCTAAAGATGTCTTAGACAAGAAAAGAATACAATCGAAAGGATTATATTTTTCATTTGACAAATAATGCAACACATATGTTTTTATTTTCAACCAAATATTATGAGCTCTCATGTCCGAGTGGTCGAAGGCGCGGGCAGTGATCAGTTACATCCGGGTTCAATTCCTAACGTCGGCAGATTTTTTTTTCATTTTTTCTTCTTTTCATTTCTCATTGTTGTATTTTCCGTGGTTATACCATTAATTATGATTTTGTAGAATTTTTCAAAGAAATGCGATTGATTACCTATTACTATTGTGTTCAATATAAATACCTAATAATATAATATTTTTAGTTCCTCATTATTTATTGGATGTAGATAAAATAGCGTATGCAACTCTCATGTAATGGTTATTAATACACTTGCATAAACCATACGAAACTCACCTTCGGCTCGTTTCGTATCCCGGTTTATGCTCATGTATTAATAACCATCATTACACGATCGTTGCATAATATACTAAAATCGTATGGCTATTTCACACGTTAACAAAACAAACACATGAATTTATCACAGCATAGGACATGAAAACAATCGTAACTTGAAACATCGTACTTTGAAAGGTTACAAACGAGCATCTGATCTATTTATGTAATTAATCGACTCTAGGCGAATTGATTTTCAGTGTTTCGAAATATAGTTCATAGAAAATAGAAAATGTTGCACGAAATCGAATTTGATATTATGTTGGCAACATATTAAATGTTACCACGAATCATTTTTGATTTATCGACTGGCGACTGACTGTAATTTGAAAGTGACAGTTTGATAATCACAATCAAATTTTACTGAAGATTGTCTGAAGGATTGAACAGCCCCCCGTCAAGAGTTGCTGACTTTTTCGATGAGTCATTCCGAGATAGAACTAATATTTCATGTTACAATTATGAACAGTTATGCGCGAGTTTTGATATGAAATATTCTTTCTAAGTACATTATACTTGGCAATGACTTACGGTTTATGTTAATCTAAAAATAATAAGGGTTGGTTTGAATAACGTAGAAAATGCTCAAGATCGAAGTATGTTTGTGATCAAACTAGGTGAAAATCAAATTAGTTTTTCAACAAAATAGTTCAAATATATCTGAAATAGCTAATCAAAGTAAAAGGTAGGTACAAGGGTATGATAGGAACATTATCGACTTCGTATGAGCCTCATCGTAGTCCCAGTGAATCCAGAAACACACCCTTCTATAAGTCATGAACTCGAGAAAGCTTCTCACATATCAGAGCAACTTTCTCTTCCCATTGTGAATCTCTAACAGCTCGTTTCATATATGAGAACTGGAACCACTGGTATAATTGGCCGATACTTGATGAAATTCGATGTAGATGAAGCAGTTTTTTAAACGCAGATCGACACAAAAGGGAAGCCCTGTAATGTTCGAAGAACACCGCGTGAATCAAGGGACAGGAGATACGAATTAACATTCAATTGGAATTTTTGAAGTTGGTATGGGCAAGGAGTTCCAAAGCTCAGCTGTTCTATTGAAGAAAGGTCCTTGAACAAGTGATGTTCGACAGGTCCCCAAGTTCACAACAAATGGGTGGGAATTCTGTACTCGTCGAGTCATCCGTGTCGATATTGCCGAGGGTGGAACGATTGATAACAATTCAGAAGAGCACCCACCGTGAAAATATCTATAGAAGAGGGACGAGTTTCCGAACCTTCTACGATGCTCCAATGAAGTGAGCGAGTCTGTGAGCGAAGAATCACCAACAAGACGGATTGCCTTTCTTTGAATCGAAATCGAGAAGCTTCAATGAATGTTTCGATGCCGAACTCCATACATGACAGGTCGTATCTGAGCCTGGTAGATCATTAAAAGTTGATGAGAAGTGAAGTATTTCTTCGCACGAAATAGAAATCCAAGTTTCTGGAAAGCAGCTTTAGCTACCGATATAACATGATTCTTCAATGAGAGATCATTACTGATCGAAATTCCTAGCATCGAAATACTTGACTTTGTAGGAATAGTTACTCCTGATATATAAATACTGGATGATGGTAAATGATAAATTTCTATATTCTATCACTCGATTCAGAGAAAATACTATACGTAACTGACATTATGGCCAATTTTGCTTTTTCATAATACGTTCGACGTAAACATACCAATTTTCCCAAAAACAGATGAAATAAGAATCAAAGATTCTTTATTTTCTCGAGAGAGAAAATACAAAAAAAAAAATATTTTTCTACCTATCCTCATCCTCAGAAAACATTCGATCATTATGTTATGTTATTTGTGTAGATGAAATGGGATCGACTTTTCCCTGACTATTCGAGTTCTTCTGGAAAAACATATGTGGTCACTTTTCCGCCCTCTAACAGAACTATCTCGTAAGTATCAACCAATTCGTCATAAAAACTGAGTCATCATAGAAAAATCTGACATATTCAATGCGGTTCATTCAATAATTCAGAAAAATACAATGTGATCCATTTTTCTGTATAATGGACTTTGAGAAGCATTCTGATAAAACTATTTAAAATTGATTGAAACTCTTCTGGTTGGGTTTTTGTTTGTGCTATGATTGCACTTCCTAACAGCGAATAAAATGAAAAGAGAGAAAGAGCGATAAAGAGAGGGAGATTCGTAATGAATTTCAGGAATAATTGTATAAGAGACTTCGAACACAAACCTATTATATTTGATTATTAAATAACAGAACCCATCTTCCAACTCTTCCATCCGTAATGTTTCCAAAACCACACAGAGATATTCTCTCTGCGTGGGTTCAAAAATTAATGAGCCGGAGTTTATTTAATTCTCTACACAACAAACCTTTCGACAGCACTTCCCTTTCAAATTCCGATGCCGCACCGGTCGCTTATTGCCAGAAAGGCAGCTCCACTTCGATAACTCCTGCCACAATAACTTTTGAGTCAAACGTAATCCCCACAAAGTACTATGGAAGTAACTGACGTCCACGGAAAATATTGCCATTCCCATGAGTGAACTGAACGTGAAGATGGAATGAAATATGGAAATACCACCTGAGGAAAGGGTTTAAACGAGAGGCAGATAAGCGAGCGGAAAATCTCATTTCAGTTATGAAAAACAGTATACCCCAGTTTTCGAATGGGAGTACATCTGGAGTTATTCATACAATATATTGGAAGAAGTATGAGTTAGGGGATACAAATTCTAAGTGAATTGGTATCACTTTTTGTAGCTCCCGAGAGTATTTTTAATTCCTCAACTCTCAAATTTTTTTTGAGTTGTTTCGATTATCATCAAATCTCAATTTTTCCTGATCTGGAAATCTTCAGGTCAGAAAGATCCCTTGGAGAACAAATCTCATACAGTAAAATCCTCATAGATCAAATGTGTGGTATGCTCGTTATAACTCATACCTGTGGACACTGTTTGATTGCCTTTTTTTTCACAAACTTTTTTGTGTGATATATAATCAACCCACCTCTTTCTGAAGAGCCACTTGCATATTCAATATTCAATAAAATTAACCGTATACATACCGAGTACAATGAAGATAAAACAATGAGAAATAGAACAATCTTTCCCTATGTGTATGGGCGCGTGTGTTTACATTTTACTTATGCATCAGGTATAGCGTACAGATTGAAGGCATAATGAATCTCATTTTGAGTTTTTTATATCGATGTTTTTCATCTATCGTTCACGTATATTGTCGATTCTGTAGATTCTCTTAGGTAAACCAAGCGGTTTTTATTATCATTCGTAAGGCTTCTGGTATATCTGTACATAAAACTGGACATAAGTGAGTGAAGTTCATTTTTTGGCTTTGAAGCTTGAAACATAACCTCACATACAATGGTTAATCAATCGAACATCCTTATTTTATTCTCCAAAGATTAGTACCTCATCTGTCACCTGTTAGGATAATATTCGCAGAAGTTGGTATTCCATACAAAACCTGTTTCAGTGGACTGAGTGATACAATTGGACCGTATGAAGTTGATTTATATATATACGAAGTATTACAATCTAAGTTCATCACAATGGCACATGCGGAACTCGAAAGAATTCATCAGTGAATATTTATGAAATTTGTCAACGACAAAAAAAATTGGCCTTGCCCAGAGCATACTATGCAATTGAATCTTTATTGACCCAAATTCCAATTCAAATGGTACTCATTCATTTGCAACACACTCAATATATTATCACTTCATTTTGCAGTGAAATTAATGGAATGTTGTATTTTCCGTTTTGGATTCTATTGAGTATTGACTCACATGAATAATGATGAGTAATGTTATAATGAACAGAAGTTCAGTGCAGAGAGATCTTAGGTATTAGCCAGAAAAGTATCCTGTTCTTGAAATTACGATTCATAAGTATAACGGATGGTTCATCTTTCTATCATTCTTTCTGTATATTTTACAGGCTCATTCAATGTGTAAATATTTCTTACTTCCCTGCAGATTGAATACGAACTTCAACAGCTCTCAAATGCGTTTCATTTCATTTGAGAAAACGGCATCAAGAAATTACGAAAGAAGTGAAGGAATTTCCAGTAATATTCATTAGGGTTACTGATTAGAATTAATTTTGATTAGCGATTCATAAAAAGTCGGTGAGAGATCAGAAGTGAAGACCGATTAATTAAAAGTATCTTCAAATTGTTTAATTTTCGAAAATTTCAATACGGGTTGAAACAGAATTCTCAAATATGTCGGGAATAAAGCTGAATCGATAATAGTAGAGTTTATTCTTATGTTTGATAAACTATACGAGTCGTCAAAGATAAACTCACTGATAAAATTATCGTTATACTTAAATGCATAAAAAGTTTTTAAGCTTTTCTGATCTCTGAAAATATATGGAATTCACATGACACGGTGACCATTTTCAATATGTTTGTTTTAATATACAAAGATAAGCAATTAGAATATATCAAATATCAACATGCGATTGAAAAATTGCCAACAACACATCCAAGAGATTTATCATTTGAAAAGCCAATATAACATTTATTGACTGCATTCGAGAAATGTTAAATGTCCAGCTTCATGGAAGACATTCTATTTTTACTCTTTTGGAAAGTCCAACGTGATTTGGTTCTTTCTGCACAAGACAACACTTGAATCAGTTTAATATAATAATCCTATATAAAAAATGGTGTGAGCGCCAATTTGATAAATGGTGGATGAAGATAGTTGATGAAAATTCAAGAATATTAAATATTATTCAATTCAATTCTATCCCAAATATGCTTTATTGTCGTGAGTACATACACAATTGTTCACAAAGCTTGTAATATAATATAATATGAGTATGTATACAAACCATATACATAAGTAAGACAAGTGATAAAACCAGATAGTACAAACATAGTTACTACAGAACAAACAAAGATTTCAAAAATAAGCTTGTATAAAGTCATCGTTGATAGTACAAAATTTCACTATTAAACAAACAGAATTGTAAAAATAAGCTAATGTAAACCCATCGTTGAGATATTTAAAACACTAATAGGTTCATGTCAAAATTGAGAGAGATTAAAAACATTAAACCAACATTGTTGTGTACAAAACAAGGAAGATATTTTTTTTAGAATTCCTGTAAGAAGTATTCACCCATATTATATAAAGGATTTGTGATCAGTAATGCTTTCACCTTAGTGCGGAAAATATGAATACACAAGATATTTTTTATTGCATTTGGCAAATGATTGTATAATTTTATTCCATTATGAATAATTGACTTCTTGATCAGAGTGGAATGGGGTAAGATCAATTTGACCTGGCCACTCTGTCTTGTATAGTAATTTGTCGAGACTACCTGAAAGGTATTTCTGTTTTGGTGAATCAGTGAGACTGTTTCTAAAATGTATATACAAACCACCGTCAATATATTGCATTCTTTAAATAAATCCCTACAGGAGGATCTAGCATTTACCCCACACATATATCTCAGGGCCCTATTCCTATTTATGGAACAACCAACAGATACCGACAACGAAATGTGATCGAATATGAATATTCATTTTAATTACTAATTTGACTTAATTATGCTTGGGATTCATAAAATGAGATTAAAGAGATTGAAGAAATGAATGGCAGATTTGAATGAAATGAATGTAATAAAAATAGTTTATTCCATCATTTTGTCTTATTCATATATCACAATTCACAAATATGTCACAAACAAACAAAATTTTGCCCCAGAAGGAGACAAAACAATAATGGAGCCGGTATCAGGAGCGGCAAGTATTCCACTATGATTTGGCGAAGGCGCGCCTCCACCAAATCACAGCTTCCTTTTCTGCGATCCCAGAGGTCGAATGAACGACTTTTAGAGCGCACCGCTGGTGTTATACTTGCTCTAAGTTAGCGTCTAAGCCTCAAATGCTGAGAAGTTCAATCATGCCTCCTACCTAAGATGTCTATAAGATGCCTGGAAACCCTGGTGTGTTTACTTATACCTGTAGAAGTTTGGGATAAAAGTGGCGAAATCCGGATTGCTTGAGTTTTGGTGGATAATTGAGCTTTTGGAGGTTTCCGTACAATATGTACAGATGTCGCCAACACGCTCTTGTCAGTCTTGTCTGAAGCTAAATTTGCACTAAGTGAAAATAATGTGCAGTCGGGTTTTTCCACTTTTATTTGATTGGCTAGCGAGAAGAGATCGCAACCTAAAGGATAATGGGTGGACAATGAGATACCAGTAACAACGTTTCGATATTTAAAAGCAATGAAATCAACAAATAAACACGATAAAAACATCGTAAACATCAAAATTTCAAACTGACATGACAATATGACAATTAACTTGATATTTGTCATCAAATTTGAAAAATGGGAACATAACGCCCTCTACCGAAAAAATTAGGGGAAACCTTCGAAAGCGTCGATTGTTTTTTTCGCCACAAAAATCTAAACAAAATCTAATCAGTTGAGTCACCAGGACTTCTAGGCATCTTAGATGTCTAGAAAGGATGGTGCTGGGACTGATGCGATATTGTTTAGAATTTTATGGCGACACTTTTCTGTCATTAGTGTCATTTTCACGTATCGTGGTGTGTTTCTCAATTTCATCGCTAGTTGACGCTAATTGGAAGTGCATAGTCAACCGATCGATCGACAAACTATATTCTTTGATTCGAGCAGTCAACAAAATGAGCCAAATCTAATGTCATACTCATAAAAAACAAAAGCGAATGGAAGGCACACAATTGTAGGAAATTTGGCCAGTATTTTAAACAAATAATATAGGTTGTTGATCAGTCAGCGCCCAAAAGTAAAAGTATAGCCAGCCGTCAGGTCGGACGTTTATACATTTCCTAGGAAATTTGTAACTCTTTTCGTTGCAAACGCCATCTGAACTGATTTGATGTCGAAAAGCCATGATGCTTATAATCATAGTAGGCATGTGTCGCCAAGTATACCCCAAACATGCCCAGGTATAACTCAGTACACCATCCTTCTAGACATCATACTACCTGAGGCTTTATACATGGATTTCGAGAAGACTTTATTTGGACAATTCAGATAAAGTATAGTAGTATTAGGTTTTTATTGCAGATTTGACGGAGAAGCGAAAATAAACCGTCTTCAGATAATTCATTTCTCGAACTTGTTGGGTATTCTGATGTATTGAGGTTAGCTTTCGCCAAACCTCAGAATTTTTTTCGTGAAAATTTCATCCTCTAGTTGTAGTTCTGACGAACTAGTATTTATTCGCTTTTCTCATGAACGACATGAGCGATTTAAATTGGCTGATGTTGTCTTCAGCTCTGGACATCTCCTAAATCAGGTCATCCAGAGCTCTACTAACTTCATCCAAATTTATCAAGTAGTTGATTAAACTTCTCAGCAATTTCGGTTGGACGGCAACTTGTTGTCAGTTCATTTGGCTCTGACATCCCGCGGATACTTCCCGCTCTCTCGATGGGATGTTTCAGATTTAAAAGTTGTTTCAAGATCGTTTCATTTTCGATAATTGAGATGGAGTTTTCAGTCCTCTCGACTTGGCAAATTGTAGTGATGATAGATAAAAGAATAAAGAGATAATTTACATGTGAATATTCAAATTTCTTTCAGAAAATTTTATAATCGTCAAAAATCAGCTAACACTATGATAATATGCGGGAAGAGATTTTGAGCTCTCTGAAGTTCTGAAAATTTATAAATGAAACGAGGAATTGCGATAGTATCGATGATATGAAGTATTCCTATGTTTGTGTCAGTATACACAGACGTTGAGGGCAGTGATGGGTATAACCCACAAAAAACTGTTCTTGCATGAAATATGTCCGAGACATTCAATAAATGTATTTGAAACAACTAATAAAGAAACACAATATATTTCTTGGATTATATCACCCACAGAACTCTTCACTTTTATGTTTTTTTTCCTGGTAACTATTTGTTTCTTGAACCAGTTTTGAATCCTCAGAGACAACTATTGATTCGATCCTATCTCCCTGAAACCTCCTATTTGGGAAACAGTGTAAGTGTAAACATGAGAATGGTGAATGATTATAATTGGTAAGATTGAAACCTTCGGTGTTGGAGTGAAAACATTTTATAGAGACCAATTACTATAACGCTATAAGGTAGACACGATTAAATTTCCACAAAATTTATTGTCTTCGCGACATGTTTCGGTACACTGTACCTTTATCAAGCGAATGTATTTAAACACTAAATTATTCTTCGCTAAAAGCTCCTTAAATATATCAGGGCCTACTCTAATTATCTATGATTCCTAGAATAATACCACTGACAATGATGATGATTCCTAACTGATGCTGATAACTGATACTGATTCCTAATAATAATTATGATATCGGACCATAGTTACTACTTATTGATTGAATAAGTTCAACAAAGGGGAACTATTGAGATCCAATTGATCATTTAGCAAACAATTTGAATTTTTTAATTTATTGATTTCCAAAAATTCTAAATAATTAAGTCTAATGCCCTTATTTTCAACATGCAGAATTTCGAAATTTTTATCGAAGTCATGGCCTTCCTCCAAAATATGATTGGCATATGATGAATGAGTTGTTTTCTTTTCGTAATTCATACGATGTTCACGTATGCGGTTTTTGAATGGTCTACCTGTCTGGCCAATATATACTTTGGAGCAAGATCCACAATTCAATTTATAAACTCCTGATTTTTCATCTTTTATTGTTTTATCTTTGTTATTCTTGATAAACCTTCCCAACGTGTTATCTGTTCTATATGCTACTTTTAAATTTTGTTTATGCAAAAATGAAGCTACTTTTTCCGTAGCAGGTCCTGAATAAGTTGAGATTCTATAATTTTTGTCATGGGTCCTCAACTTAACTTATTCAGGACCTGCTACGGAAAAAGTAGCTTCATTTTTGCATAAACAAAATTTAAAAGTAGCATATAGAACAGATAACACGTTGGGAAGGTTTATCAAGAATAACAAAGATAAAACAATAAAAGATGAAAAATCAATTGAATTGTGTGGATCTTGCTCCAAAGTATATATTGGCCAGACAGGTAGACCATTCAAAAACCGCATACGTGAACATCGTATGAATTACGAAAAGAAAACAACTCATTCATCATATGCCAATCATATTTTGGAGGAAGGCCATGACTTCGATAAAAATTTCGAAATTCTGCATGTTGAAAATAAGGGCATTAGACTTAATTATTTAGAATTTTTGGAAATCAATAAATTAAAAAATTCAAATTGTTTGCTAAATGATCAATTAGATCTCAATAGTTCCCCTTTGTTGAACTTATTCAATCAATAAGTAGTAACTATGGTCCGATATCATAATTATTATTAGGAATCAGTATCAGTTATCAGCATCAGTTAGGAATCATCATCATTGTCAGTGGTATTATTCTAGGAATCATAGATAATTAGAGTAGGCCCTGATATATTTAAGGAGCTTTTAGCGAAGAATAATTTAGTGTTTAAATACATTCGCTTGATAAAGGTACGGTGTACCGAAACATGTCGCGAAGACAATAAATTTTGTGGAAATTTAATCGTGTCTACCTTATAGCGTAATAACTATGGATTTCCATCAAGTAAAGGCCACCTCAGTCCACAATTACTATAACACTAACCCAATATCAACCGACAATTTTGTCAATTACTTACCTCTTATCTGATAACGTTATTCAATAAATTTGCAATTGGTTTCGTTCTGATACTCACAACCACTGACTACAAAGTCTGTTTGGAAGAAATTGAATTGCATTTCATTTGGAGGAGAAAAATCATATTTTCTACAAGAAAAAGCATGAATCAACTGAATTCAATAGCATAGGATAAAATAAACATTAGTTCATATCGAGAGCGAAAAACCATTCCCATTTGCATATTCTGCAGTTCTGAGTCATACTGATATGAAATAATAAAAATGTACCGCTGAATTGAATGTATAATCAGGAACTCCTCTTCCATCGTACAGAAAGCCAGATCCTCAAGACTCAAGAATATCCACTAGAAAAAAATATATTCAGGACGGAAATCATCAAAATAACAATATAACTGGAGTGTTTCGAAAACTGTATTTCTAGAGCTTATATGAAATTCAAACTCCGTACCCAATTACCCTTTTCCACCGGCATAACAACGAGAACTCACTGAATGGGTAGAAGGATGAAAGTGAGGGAGAAGTTCGGATAACTGAGTTAAAGAATGCTGAGAATTTTTCCGCTGGCAATTTGGAAGTTTGCACGGTTCTTTTTTTGAATTAATATCAATTCTTTGTATCGTGCCATCATTCGGTGCCTAATTCAGAAAATTCCGACTGGGTTTCTTTCAGCTATTGTTGCATTTGATGTTCAGATTGTCAAATGGGTGTTATATAAGTACGTGGCCAATGGCCAAACTCAAAGGGTTGTTTCTTCGAGTAAGTCTAAGACGAAAATTATTTATACACATAGGTCCAGTATTGCTTCGTTTCCAAGATACAGGGTCAACATTTGTAAAAAATCGTTTTTTCCTGATTATCTCAATAATCCTCCAGCCGATTTTCCTAAAATTTGGCGGTGGTATTGAGGATATTGAGAGGCTAATTCGGCCACAATTTGATTGAAATCATCATGTCCAGTGTCGTCCTGGAAGGGATCTCAAACAATATTTTTGACCAAAAAATTATACGCCCCTAATTTTTTGCAACTCCCGTATCTTTTTTCTTGTATCTTGCTCTGTTTATTGCATGCCATTGGTACAACAAAATGAAAATATCAAACCATTAACAACCAGGGTGTACTTGCAACGACAAGCTTTATATTTATAATTTTCAGATCAACTGTTCAAATGTTTTTGAGGAAACACACTTTACAAATGTTGACTCCCTGTATCTGGAAAACGAAGCATTACCGAACCTATGTTTGTATGAAATTTTTGTCTCAGAATTACTGAAAGAATAACCCATTTGAGTTTGGGAACGTAAATGAGTAACACCCTGTACAAAGCGACGTCTAGAATATCGATAAGATTGAAAAATATGCTTCTATCTGACAAGCTGTATCTGAGACTGAATAGTTGAGAAATTGGAAAGTGTTATAAATAAACAAAAATCATTTCACAGAATCAATACTTCAAAAATACCATCTCATGAATTTTGACACGAATGATACGGGTGAGTTACTGAACATCTTCAGACGAAATTGGAATTAAATCTTCACACGACGTATAAACTCGATCAGTCCAAAGCCTTTATCTCTCTTAACTGACGACTCAAAATTCTCGGGGAGAAATCGATGTGGAAATGCAGAAAGTCCATATTTATCATATGGAATCTTAGTTCATGGGAATTATTAGGCGTATTATTTATGATTATTTCCATAGTCCAAGCTTTCTCTGTTACCTATGCAATATATCACGACCCCATCCCACTATTTAATCCACGATTATTATATAATGTACCTATTATACGTCTGTTTGCTAGACTTTAATAATACCCATTGATTAATGAGTCATTTATCACAGCTGTCAGATGCTTAACTATCTATATTTTGATGTCAAATCTATCCGTGCGATTAACTTGACCAATTGTTCAAATTTAACAAAAATTACCTTTAAATAAATATCTTATAATATAAATATCATCTTGTAAGATTAGATATGTGATATTTGTTGAGATGAATACCTACATAGATTTTTGTATTATTTATTATTAATTTTTCATATGTAGATTCACTCGAAAGGGGAGCCCTGTAATGTTCAAAGAACACCACGTGAATCAAGGGACAGGAGATACGAATAAACATTCACTTTGAATTTCTGAAGTTTGTATGCCTCAGGAAAAACCCTTTTTTGGAAGGGAGATTCAAAGCTCAGCTGTTCTATTGAAAAAAGATCCCCAGGCAAGAGATGTTCGACAGGTTTCCAAATTGGAACGATTGATAACGATTCGGAAGAGCATCGACCGTGAAAGTATCTATAGAAGAGGGACAAGTCTCCGACCCTTCTACGATGTTCCAATGAAGTGAGCGAGTCTGTGAGCGAAGAATCACCAACAAGAAGAATTGCCTTCCTCTGAATAGAATCGAAAAGCCTCAATAAATGTTTTGGTACCGAACTCCACACATGAGAACTGTATTCAATGACAGGTCGTTTCTGAGCCTTGTTTATCATTAGAAGCTGACGAGAAGTGGAGTATTTCTTCGCACGAAATAGAAATCCAAGTTTTTGAGAAGCACTTTTAGCGATCGAGCTCACATGGTTTTCCCATGAGAGATTATCACTGATCGTAATTCCTAGCATCGAGATAATTGATTTTGTAGGAATAGTTACTCCTGACATCTGAATATTAGACGATGATAGATCGGCTTTTCTTGAGAAGAGAGATGCCTGGGTTTTCGTAGAATTAAATTCCACCAAGTTCACGTTACCCCATTCCATATTTTTACCAAGTCGTCGTTAATTATATTGACGTGAATGTATCTTTGAATTTTTGTTTCTCGAGCTGGTATGGGGACTCTGGAAGAGAAACTGGTATGAAAAGTACTGTCGTCCGCGAAACTATGTATTGAACAAGATGTTTTCTCGAGCAAATCACCAGAAACAAAGTGGGCGCCAGAACTGAACCCTGTGAAACACCTGCCTGCATTTATAACTGTATAGATGAACAATAATGAATATTTGTTAGAATTAGTTTTTTTACGTATTTCAATAAAACTTCATAAAAGGGGTTTTCAGGCATTTCAAATATGGATATGAAAACTATTTTCATTCAGATTGGCAGCCCAATAATTCGAGATTTATGAAAATTTGTGAATAAAAAAAAGGGATTCAACCCATCCAAGTGCATGCTGCAGCTTTGATATGATAATCTGAACTAACGGAGTAATAGTTTCTTGCTAGGTATGAATCTTCCATGTCCCTTGAACACAACACTCTGATTTAAGGAATTTGTATAACCAAGACAAGGATAACCCAATAAGATGGAAACTAATTTCATAAAACGATATTGAAGCTAGACCAGAAGTTTATGAATTTGACGAATTCGATTTCACAAGATTTGTAAATATATTACTCGAAAGATATTATTGTCAACTGAAGTGACTACAATGCTAAAGACCACTAGATTCGTTGCCTTTTGTTACTTGTAAATTAATCACTATTATATTATATTATTATCATTTATCACCCAAAAAATTCACATTATTTCATCACCATACAAAAATCTTCAATGTGAATGATTGACACATGCTGAACACATCCACTTTTCCATTGCTATCGACACTGCATGTGAATATTACGCACATCATCTGTTATTATTCATCCTCCACCCTGTATGACGTCAATATCAATATATGTCTGACACGACAATAACATTGGAAACGGAGATAAATTCCAATCGAAACAGGCTGTCACATTCAATTCACTGCGGAACGTATTGAGAATTATGGAAACGATACCGATGACTTACTCGATATATCCAGGTGGAACGTTACGAACATCGTGTCGACAGGGTTTATGGACCAGTCGTGGGGAGTCTGCAAAACAGCTGGAGGGCTTGTGACATATTGGGGTTCGGAGGGTTTTTTGTTCAGGACTTGGCAGGATCCCATTTCAATTATATTTTTCCGTTCGGACCATCTTAGGGAAATCCATACAAGTAAGAGAACACTGAGTAGAGGAAAAGATTGGAAAGGAAAATGTTGTGTGGTTTCGTGAAGGATTCCTATAGTGTTTTTTCATTCAGTTGGTGTGCAGATGTGATAGGAACTCAAAGGGGAGGAATATTATGATGTGATTATTCTAAGAAGAAGTCTATTCGATTCAAATCTATGCATGTGGATCTCGAAACGTATATTGGTTACCTATTGGATGATTGAAAACATCGGCATTAAAGCTCCTTCGATTGAAAAAAAAACTGAACAGTTTTGGATTCTATTTTTGGTTTACATTTTCTTCAATTGCAGATTTCTCGAAATGAGTCCATACTCTTCATTATTTAATCAACACTAACATTCACATTCTTCGAATATTTTATGTGGCTAATATATATTTATTAAGCCAAGAACATCAGGAGTGCCTTGTTGATAATTGTTTTTATCACCCTGTTTTTTTTTTATCGTATCATAAAAAGAATCAATATTAAGATGCCGAATTGAGTATGAAGAACTTTAAGAATATTTTAACAATCAAAGACAATCGTTTGAGATCGTGGTGCTTGATATTCATGATGGTTATAGAGTTTTTACAGGGTCCTAGCACTTCTAGTTTGGTTCAAATGAATTAGTTCCTTAGTAATAACACAAAAGTCATAAGTGAAACTCATATTTTCGTACCACACTTTTTCGCTGAGGACGTTGCATTTGTTATCAAAAATCTAGGTTGCCTTAGGAACCGTTTCATTGACATCATTCAGCTTCGTTGACAAATGAAATCAACATAGAATAGAATAGAACAACTTTATTTAGCTCAATAGCTATTAAACAATCTTTCATGATAACTGAACATAAACAATATTTTTTAGAGATACTCAACAATATTATCTAAAAGATTCAAATTACGAAAAAACCTATATAAATTAATTACCATGTAGATAATTCGATATAAATTCAATTCATATTCAAATATTTATTTTCAACAGCAAACTTGAAACTGTATAAATTTTTTCTTTTGATTTCGTTTGATAATTCATTGTATTCAATGACTCCTTTGAAAAAAATTGAATTTTGCGTTGATTCAAGGTTATTTTGATTCAATATATAATTATTTTGTCCCCTAGTATTGTGAGTGTGTGTTTCACTGAATTTTCTCAATATTTCGTTGAAATAGGGAGCAGATATATTTTTATTTATTTTATGAATGAAAATTAGTGCTTGGTATATTGCTTGTTCGATATTTAACCATTCCAGTTTATCAAGCATACTCTTTACTCGCTCATACCTATCACATCTCAAAATCACCCTCATAGCCCGATTTTGTAATACTTGGAGTCTTTTTCTATCGGTTCGTGACGAAATATATAAAATTGTACTACAGAATGTGAAATGAGGCAATATTATGGTATTGTACATTAATTTTCTCGAAGATTCACTCAAATTTTTACCAACTCTACTGAGTACACCAATTTTCCTAGAAATTTTTTTACATATATAATCTATGTGATGACTGAATTTTAATTCACAGTCAACTATAATCCCAAGATATTTAAATTTTTCTGTCATCTCAATTTTATCATTTCCAATATTAAATGTGAATTTATTTTGATTTATTTTTTGCCTATTTGATCCTAATATCATACATTTTGTTTTATCTATATTCACTTTCAGTTTATTGTAATTTGTCCACTCAATTATATTAAAAAGTTCCGAATTCATTGCAGTTGTGAGAGAAATACAATCATCAGCCTCTGCATAAATCATAGTGTCATCTGCGAAGAAGTGATATTTACAATTTCGAAAAATATTTGATAAATCATTCATATATAAATTAAAGAGTAAAGGCCCCAGAACACTACCTTGTGGAACACCTATGTCAACCTCGATTTTCCCAGATATGTATCCATTGCAACGAACAACTTGTTTTCTTATTGATAAATAACTTTCAAACCAATCCAATGCTTTTTCTGTTATTCCATGATTTCTCAATTTTAATAATAAAGTGGATCTATCAATTGTTTCAAATGCTCTTTTCAAATCCAAAAATATGACACCGACAATCTTTCCTTGATCAACAGAATTTTTCCAATCATTCAAAACATATCATATTTAGTAATCCAGGCGTTGGTTGGTGACCAGTAAACAAGAGTTACCGTTTCGACAACAGACGATGTTAGTCATCAACGAGCCTGGATCGTGTGAAAACATTATTTTTCTTTATTTTCCAGTAGTTTCCTGGGTTTCTAACCTACCACAATCTGAAAAAATGAGAATTAACATTGAAATCTATACAAGAAAGAAGGGCAGATCCTTAATCTACCCTGAAACGTTCCTGCGTCAATTGAAGAACAGTTCCTTCTGGATAGAACAAGTCCAATTAGTCAGCAACTTCTCATATAACTCAAATAACATCCATCACTCCTCTCAATATGAATTTACTTCTATCAATATTCAGGCGATACTGTGGTTTGTTCATCACACCCTTGTTTACAGTCGCAAAATAATGGATCATAAGAACAACATTGCAGCAAAACTCCTGAATTGCCGGAAGATATTTATTCCACGACTTGATTCTACCTTACCCTCCACTGATTTCAACTGCAATATGTCGGGGAATTAGTTGGCTTATGTTTGTGTTGTTGGGTAAACAACAGCATTTTGCGATAAGGAATTCAAACTCAAAAGCTTTTTACTTTCAATAAAATGTTGGTAGTGTGCGTCAGATACTCGTGGTTTCCATCCACATGAAACAAAAACATTTGCGGATGAAAACAGTTACTTTTCTACCACTTTTTCACAACAGTTGTTTCCGGGATATTCGAGGTTATGTATGAATTATAAGTGAATGTAGGAAAAACCCAATCACAGATACAAGGGGCCAACAATATTCATGATAAAGGACTACCCTGTGCGTTCCTTCAGATTTGGTGTTCGTCAAACCTTTTTTTTCAGATTTGCCATTACAAATTACTGATTCCATTACAAATGCTCTGAGGATAAATATATATATATATATATATATGTAGAAATTGATGTTTTCACGGATCTTCGATATGCAAGATGAATTTTTCTGGGTTTTTTATCCGTTAGGTATCTTTTGATTGGTTCGACGTTTCGAATTCCATTTTGAATTCATTCTCAAGAACTGTGAGACGAATATCTGTCCATACCGTCCTGGTCAATCACTCCCCTTACGAAGCAACCAAGCAAGAGCAAGCAAAGACTTCAATTGTCTGTTCTCCACGGAAACTGGTATTTATAATGACTCTCCTCAGTCATTATCATTCAAAATGGAATTCGAAACGTCGAACAAATCAAAAGATACCTAACGGATAAAAAACCCAGAAAAATTCATCTTGCATATATATATATATATATATATATATATATATATATATATATATATATATATATATATATATATATATATGTACAGCTTATCCAATCCATCTTGGCCCAAACACACATATTTTTCAGTTGCACACTGGTTGTGTAGACCATGACGGAGAAAAACACCTACTTGGAACAACACAGTGAACACATATAATAGGTGGTTTATCATCTTAATATACTTCACAGAGGTTCCTGGGCATATCCGTTATTAGTTCTGTACCAAGATGGATTGGATAAGCTGTAACTGTTTCATTCATTTGAATTGGCTACTAGACAACTCTTCCTATACGAATAAAAATTAAAGATGTGCACTGAAACAGATAAGAGTATACAGTGTCACAGAAATATAGGAAAATATTTTCAGAAGGTGTTTCTCAGGTCACTAGATTTTTTATGCATGAGTGAGGTTGGAAAATTCCATGATTAACAACCAAAAAATAGTTTGTTAATCATCTGCACATATAGCAATTCGCGCCTTTCAATTTTGTATGGATAAATGAATCCATTTGTTCTTAGTGATATTTTTGGAATATGTATCCAGTACTTATAAATGCCTGGGATAAGAAATGTTTCTGTTTGTGATGGACAAGAATTTTCCTTTCAGATACTTTCACACAATATCACATTAGTCAATTTTTTCAAAATGTTTTTAGTGTTAACACCTACCAATGTTTCCAGATGTCTTGGAAAAAAAAATAAAGATTTTTGAAAGCTCGAAAATTTCATAAAGAGTTTTACTATATCAGGCCAACTCATTTTATGACTGCAACCCCAAGGTCAATTTTCATTTCATGAGGCATATGAAACGCCTCCATTGATTAATAATAATAATAGTATTTATTAACCACACAGTAACAAAAAAAATCAGGGATGAATAAAGTAATTCAAATGATTAATAAATATTGATTAACCCATTAGCATTGAAAAAACTTCTTTCCCTAAAGTAAAAAAAAAAGAAAGTTTGGCCTATGAACCAGGCATAACTGGTTTTTCTTATACTCCTCTCCATTCTCAGCACTTCTCGATTGAAAATATGAACGTTATTTTTCCTCTCAACTCAAAAATCCACTTGTGAAAAAAGGCATTTCGATGAATCAATTCAAAAATTCACTCATAAAACATATTGATACAATGCAAAATGCAACGATTTTTTGATATTGTGAAGTACCCAGAGAACTTGAGCACTAGTGAACTAAAGAACACTAAGCATAGTAAGAAGTTTGTTGTGTGCTCCAACTGTTTTTTTGACAAGTATCTAGAATGCCTGTTTCGATTGAAAATATGAACGTTATTTTTCCTCAAATCCTCTCCTCTACTCTCAAACAAAGCAGCATTTATCAAATTATCAATGATCCACAAATTCTATTCCACATATTTATCAAATATCTGTACCATATAATAATTGTTCTCACCTTCGAATTACACATCCCCTATAATTCAGGGGAATATTACAGTTCAATTGGGTTGTAATCCAGAATTGATTTGTATATTCCGAATCGCCAAACCAATCAAGTGGTTGTTGTATCAGTTATTAATAATTTGAAGATCAATGCAATATCAGAACAATAGTCAATGATGTATGAAATTTCACAGTTTTGAACAGCAAAGTCGATGCATTCTGCTTTCGAAGTTTGGAATATCAGGGTTGTGCCGCATGTAACATCAAAATTAGATAATCATGAATATGGACTTCGATGAAATTTCTCTATACGAATATTGTAATTCTGAACAACAATTAAATGCATGTTTATATACCACGTGAATAAAGAAATCAGCAAAGTCGTCTAAATTACCAAAATCCAAAACGCGCCAAGTATAATCAATAATAAAAAATATCAGTTTCTTTTACGGATCTCACTAAAAATTCATTAATTAAACTAAAAAACGTGTTTCGTTACACAATAGCTTTCACATATTATCAAGGGTGTGAGTCACAGAAGTACGAGCACCCCTAAAATTTCGTTAATTAATAATAATAATAATATATATTTATCTACCATTCAATAAAATTCACATGGCAATGATTACAAGGTTGAAAAAGAAATCATATAAAGATAAGAATAGTTATTGGTCGATTTATCAATTAGGCAAATAAATAAAAGAAAAACCCACAAAAGCTCAGCCTGTGCGTGGGTATCAATATTATTAGTAACATTTACGCCTACGATGCAATTTTTAATTTATATATAATCAGTCAATGATCAAATGAACACAGAAGGAAAAAAAACAACATACGTACATATACATATGGACATATACACATACATAAACCTAATCACACTCATGAAAATAAACATATACACACGTTTCTATATATACATTGTATTCATACAAGGTTTAAATTTTATAATCAATTGGTCTCGGTAGTGTAGTGGTTAGCATAATATCTGCCTATCAAGCGGAAGGCCGGGGTTCGAATCCTCGCCGGGCCACCGTGCTGGGTAATCGCACGTTAAAAGGTAAGGCCTCGTTGATCCATTGCTCGCACAAGTTTCGACTTCTGAGGGTTGACGTTCGTCAGCTGGTTAACGAAAACGAACAATTTTAGAACAATTTTAGAACAACAATTATTTTTTATATCGATCAGGTGGTGAATTTCTGCTCTGGGAGTATATTTCAACCATGTTTTGATTCTGGATTTGAAGATAATAAGGGAGTTTATATCCTTGATATTTTACTTTTTTCATAGATTCGCTCACTTCGTTGGAGCATCGTAGAAGAGTCGGAGACTTGTATTTTCACGGTCGGTGCTCTTTTGAATTGTCATCAATCGTTCTACCCTTGGCAGTATCTACACGGATGACCCGACGAGTACAGAATTCCCACTTCTTTGTTGTGAGCTTGGAAACCTGACGAACATATGTTGCTCAGGGATTTTGTTTCAATAGAACAGTCGAGCTTTGAAACTCCTTGCCGAGAGAGGGTTTTTCTGAGGCTCACAAACTTCAAAAGTTCAACGTGATTGTTAATTCGTATCTCCTGTCCCTTGATTTTCGCGGTGTTCTTTGAACATATAAACAAGAAGATTTGTATTTTCCTTTTCAATTCGGGGAAGATGAAGCAGAAAATAGTTCCTAAAACCCCTCGGTATATGGAAATCCTCATATTCATCGATCCTATACAAGAATACTTGAAATTTTTCATTTTGACGAATCTTATATCA
>JAVJAQ010000043.1:0-50191 GCA_032362365.1 Zygogramma bicolorata | reverse complement strand
GGTGCAGATGTTATGCCGAATGGAAGCTTCTGAAATTTGTATCTTCCGAATGGAGTTATGAAAGTAGTGAAATCCTGAGAGTGCTTGTCTAAGTTGAGTTGCCAAAATCCATGGTTGGCGTCAAGCTTACTGAAATATTCAGCTCCACTCACTTCTGCTAATGATAACTCGATTCGTGGTATTGGATGATATTGACGTTTCACGCTTTTATTCAGCCTTGACAGGTCAACACAGATGCGTACATCACCATTTTTCTTTATGCTGACAACCATGGGTGCACACCAATCTGTTGAATGGTCTACTGGAACAATAACGCCTTTTTTCTGCATGTCGTTCAAAGCTTCTTTGACTTTGGACTTCAGTGGAACAGGAATAGCTCTCGGTGCTGAAATAGCATAAGGTTGGGCATTTTCTTTAATTTCAATTTTATATTCTCCCTTCATATTTCCTAATCCCTGGAAAAGGGTCGGATATTCTTCGAACCAATTTACTTCTGTATTTATTGCATATATACGTTTCACCAGTTTGAGATTTTCGCAAGCTTTTCTGCTCAATAATGGAATATCAATATCTTCGGAAACGAATGCATTTTCTGTTATTTCTTTATTTTTATACTTAAGATCTAGAGTCAAAGTACCTAAAATATTCAAACGGTCTCTTTTCTTGGCACTGAACACCTTACTATTGGATGTAGCAAGAGGTAATTCTGATATTATATCTTTCAGAACACATATAGGTACCATCGTAACGTCGGCTGCTGTATCTAGTTTAAATATTATGGGTTCAAGAGATCTACCCTCGCAACTTACTTGCAGCTTCTGTGTCCAAGCATTATGATTGATTCCATCATTGACTTCATGAACATAGCTATTTTCATCGTCGCTCTCCAATTCAGAATCTTGCTCAACAACTCGTATTTTTTTATGATTGGAACTAGAATTTTTCCTAGAGTAGCACATCTTGCCATAGTGGCCCTCTTTGTTACAGGAACTACATTTTGCATTCTTTGCTGGACAGTTTGCTAATTTATCATGCCATTCGTATCCACATCTGGTACATTTTTTCGGATTTTCCTCCTTCCTCTCGAATTTTTTAGTACGAGTTTTCCCGGGCTTGATGGAACATTTTCTGTTAATCGATGATACAGTCGGTTCATTCAGCTCGTGTTTTTGACGAATCAATTCTTCGTGTTGTCTCAAACAAGTAACAGCTTTATCCAAAGTTAGTGCAGGATCTAGTTGTAGTTTATCACTAATGTTCGTATCCCTGATACCTATAATAAGAACTAAGAGAACCATATCATCATTCAAAGTTCCCCAGTTACAATTTTTTGAAAGACAATGGAGATCAGTTATGAATTTTTCTGCCGAATCGTTTCCCTGCTTGTGTTTCAGAAATTTTGCTCGTTCATATATTATGTTTCTACGTGGTACAAAATACTCCTCGAACTTTTGTAGAGTAGTATTGTATGTTATAGGAAGAGGCGAAAATGATGCGAATATTTCCTCCGCTCGTTCTCCCATATTATAGATTAGAACATCGATTTGCCTTCCTTCGGAAGCTGAGTCTAGTCCACAACCCCTTCGAAATCGTTGAAAGCGATTTTTCCATTGCTCCCAGTCATTCGGTTGGAAGTTAAATGGTTCTGGAGGTGACAAAGCAAGGTTTATAGTAGGATTAGCTTGATTCTCATTAGTATTGGGCATTTTTTGCTGACTTTCTTCTTATTACACCGTTAGCAATATCAGTTCAGTTCTTGTATACTTATTTACTTTTTATACCTCAATCTTGTACAACTCAGAACGTTACTGCCACCATGTTTTATTTGGTTGTACTTTTGTTGGGTTCGTTTAATCAGTAAACTTTCGATGAACGAAACTATTTTTTATTGCTTGTCTAAACTTCCCAATCTACAAGTCAAAAAACTTCAATCCTTCAAAATCTGCTCTTGTCATTCATTTGATTGATACAGGGCGATCAAAATAGTTATCATCATATAACACTTTTAATAAAGCCAGTGATGTTATTAACAAAATAGTTATTTAGTTTAGTTTAGCAACATTTCGCACTCGTTGGTGCGTGTGTGTTTGAAATATACCAACTGAATTTGATTACAATTCGTTTCAGAAGTCACTTTGACTTGACGTCGCCGTCTGTTGGAAACGTTACGGACGAAGTCTTTGTTTGCCCTTTGTGCGTTGGTACTTTCAAATCTGCACCAGACTTGGAACTTCATGTGAATATCGAACATCGTGATATACTTTCACCGGCTAGTCCGGCAAGTCATAAGTGTCCTGTATGTGGAATCGTTTTGGAATATGACGCGAATGTAAGTATATTTACAGCCGATGGCACCGACTTTTTGTTATGGAATGGGAATATGACTTTTCCTACATGTATACACAAGTTTTTCCACGAATCGTTCAACTCACTTCCTCGCTATACCCTACATTGCGTTATCCCAAACTAAGGGCAAAGAAATAATATCCGTTCAAAATCATTCGAAAATATAAATGAAAAGTAGAGACGGGTTTGCAAATCCGCGACAAGTGTTTCTCTTTATAATATTTATTATTCGAGCTTGAGGAAGCTACTGTATTGTGAAACACATGTCGGGATTTGTAAACCTGTTGAATCACAGAATACTAGCATTTTTGTTGAAAGAAGAAAGCAGTTTCACTCAGAGAAGCTTGAATTTCCTCTTCAAAAATAATTATACATGGTCAAACTGCATTAAAACAATTTTTGTAATATTACTGATCCGATCACGAAAATTATTTTACTAACAGAAAGGTACACCATTCAGGGGTGATATTGGCTATATTTTATTATGGTTGATAAAAAATTCAAATATGTAAATCGAGTCGTGGAAAATTGGGCGAGATGTGATGTTTTACCGGCGTACTCTGACTAAATGGTTCGGTTCGTCTTCTACGCGGACGAATTCGCGGGAAAAAGCTAGTTTATGATAACTGTAGGAAGAGAGAGAGATATGTACATTCTCCATGGTTATGACAAATCCTTCTTGTTGACAAAGTTTCATCTATTGGTATAAATATTTTGAAATAGAATGTAAAATATCACTTTAAAGACTAAAATCTATTACTAGCTAGGACCAGGCGTAATATTGTTACGATATTTCCTGGGTTCATCTACTAAAATAATACTTCAAACAACACTAAACATCTTTTATTAACTCCTTTACACTCCTATACAACTACTGCACTGGTTTACAATCCCTTAAATTGCAAAGCTAAAACATTCAACGCTCTTTACTGAAGACTCTATAAAACTTTGACTTCAGCTCTCAGCTTCACCAAGTTCTACTTTTCCAATGTCCCATTGAAAACTATCTGCTAGAAACTGCCTTTTCGATGAAATACCTCCCTATTTATACTCTGTACGCCTAGGGAGATTCTTCCGGACTTATCCATTCATGTCTCGATGACGTGTATCGAAATTTCTGCGCGATTAGGGATTTCTCGGCAGGTAACATTCTTCCTTCGACCCCTCATATTACTTATCGTTTAACGACCGACAGGTCCGGCGCTAGGAGATTTCGTAACAATATATTAAATGAAAAAAAAAAAAAGAAAATTACAATAATCACAAAATAGCCATACATAAGACATTTCAATTATAGTATATTGTACTTTTTAAGAAATTTTTCAATACGGTTACATTTTTAGTTCAAGAACCAGCGGTGAGTCGTCGCAGTTCGATATTTGTCTGAAATATCAGTATTTAGTCACACTTCATCCTTATTATATAATTATTATTTTGTTTATTATTATTATTTTGCTCTATATTCTAGAAGGTTTTGAACCACTAGAATATCTCGCAGACAGATTAATTCCCGAGTGGGCTTTTTTAATATTTGCAGCCCTATTTGTTATCTACCCCTAGTGGAAAATGACTCAGCTTGTTTTTCTTGGTCTTTTGGCTAGGAATTTGACAGATTTTTCCGGATGGATTAGCATTTTTCTTGCACTCTTTTATTGAGTACTCGGAATGGGTTTGACTGATAAATTATAAATTATAAAAAAATATAGGACCCAACTGATCGCCTTGGAGAGAAGTGAAATTACGAGATGAACGGGTTTGAAATTGACAAATGTCAAGGGAAAGTAGCTAACTTTAGATTATGACATTTTCGAGACCCCCAAACAACGATTCATTCAATTCGTTGAAAACAAGAAATTTAAAGTTATGACATTTGTTCCATCTTGACTCCGCAAACTCTGTAATTGGACGGAAAAGGTTCACTCATGAAGCACTTTCAGAATTCAATGAAATAGGATATAAAAGATTGTAGAAATATCAATGAATTTAAAATCAAAAAAAATAAAATAAAAAATATTTTCTCTGAATAAGAAAATGAAATTTAATGGATTCTTTCTTCGTTTCAGTATTATGTTTTCTATTTCTTTTTGTTGTTTGTAATTCTGAAAAATATGTATTCAATGAAATATGTAATCAAAATAAAGTTTATATGATCAGTCTCATACCAGTTTGAAACTGTTCAACTGTTCATGATATTCCTTTATAGAAACTTAATAATCATTTAATCATACCCTATTATGATTTCATCATTGTTATTGAAGAAAAAAATTGTGACATTAATACCTAAAAATACTATTCAAGAAAAGGGTATATATACATTTTGTACATATGTAGCATTGAATTGAATTACAAATAAACATTATATATTATGGTCGGTTCATACACCACACTTTTACTTTTACTTTATCTTTTACTTTTACTTTTACCTTAAGAATGGAATTGGACCGTTCATACACCAGTGTTAAAGTAAACAGGACGCATGCGCAGTGATCAAAAACAAACGAAGAAGAAGTAATTGTGGGTTACGTCATTGTTTTGATTTGCAATTTGCTATTTTGTATCGGATAATGACAGATATTTCAGAGAACACCCATTTTAAATCATTTCTGTGAAATATTCAGAAGAATACGTTTCCTTATAATGTTGGTGGCACTGCTTGATGTGATGACTTCACATGCACGCGTGCGCAGTCCCTAAAATTATTGAATCATCTGATTCTTAAAGTAAAAGTTCTCATCCTTAAACTAAAAGTAAAAGTGCCGTGTATGAACGCCTCGATTGATTTACATTGTGACAACTTTCTTAAAGTAAAAGATAAAGTAAAAGTAAAAGTGTGGTGTATGAACCGACCATTACTCTCAATAAAAGATATATTGCTGGTTCAGGCGCGTATATAGCATTGTTCCATGATGGGAGGTGTGGGGGGGGAGGAATCGTCTCGCGAGAGTGACAAAAATGGAAAGACACCACAAGCAAAATTTTTTAATTTTTTCAGGAAGAAGTATATTAGATTATTAGATTTAGGAAATCAAAAAAATTAAAAAAAAATAATTTTGTAAATCTTCGATATTTTGTTAATTTTGATTTGAAACACTGAATTTTCTTCAACCGTGGGTGGGGAAGCAATTACCCGTGGCGAAAAAAAAAACAATCGACGCTTTTGGAGGTTTCCCCTATTTTTTCGGTAGAGGGCAATATGTTTCAACTTTTCAAATTTGATGTCGAGTGTCAAGTCAATTGTCACATCGTCATGTCACTTTGAAATTTTGATGTGTACGATGTTTTTATCGTGTTTATCAATTGATTTCGTTGCTTTTAAACATTGAAACGTTTTTACTGGTTTTCTAGTGGTATTTTGTTGGCCACCCATTATCCTTTAGGTTGCGATCTCTTTCTTCTCACTAGCCAATCGAATAAAAATGAAAGAACCCGACTGCGCATTTTCACTTAGGGCAAATTTAGCTTCAGACAAGACTGACAAGAGCGTGTGGGCGACATCTGTACGTATTGTACGGAAACCCCCAAAGGCTCAATTATCCACCAAAAATCAAGCAATCCAGATTTCGCCACTTTCATCCGAAACTTTCACAGGTATAAGTAAACACACCAGGGTTTCTAGGCATCTTAGTACGTTGTTTTGTATTAAACAAAATCAAAGGTTATTGTTGAGTAAACAGTAAAACTTTCAGGTTGTGCAAGGAATCGACTCTGACCACTGAACGAGTTTAAAGTTCGTTCTCGAGCAACCGTATCATCTTTTTCGATATAAGACCTATTGAGATTTCAAATGAAAATCGCATCGCCACATTCAAGAAAACTCCAACTAATCCGCACTACTTCGACAACTGTTGCTAATTAAAGTTAGGAAAGTAACGCTTGAGAATTCCAAACCGTAAAATTTTGTGAGCGACCATATTACAGTGTTTTTAATGTTTTTTCATTTGTTATAATGACGTTAACAACGAATTGTGCTTGATAAACATTAGTAATAAATTTAATCATTCCAAAATTTCAAAATAATATCCCAGTGCCATTTTGACATTGTTATCCCTTATCTTAAAATCCCGATAGCTCAAGCAGCTATCATAAACGTTGGTACTTAGACACCACTGATTTGAATCGTTCGAGCGCAAAAATAGTAATTTACGTAATAAGTCCGGAAAATACTGATTTTATGGACGAGTAGACAAAATTCTGGAAGTCTGCGAGTCCAAAACTGTTTTCGGTCGTGTTGCGTCTGGGCCTAGTCCGGGAAGTACGTACTAGGCCGGAAAAATGCTACTTTCTCAAAGAAAAAGCGTCCGGGAATTGGGTACTTCCCGGACGGTTGCCCAAAAGACTTTTTTTTTGCAGAGTGAACGTGCCGCTCAGCACGTCGAGTCTCACTTTCCGGCCGGGTCGCCGCAGCCGGCCGAAAAGGCGGCGATCCGCGAAAGGGAGCAGAGGGAATTCGAACTTTTGCGGGCGCAGTACGGCATGGACAATCAGGGTAATTTCAAGGAGCAGTCGGTCACGAACATGCAGAGGGCCGTTTACGCCGGAGAGATGAGCGTCGCCGATTATTACGAGCGCACGTTGGATCTGAGAGCCGCCGAAAGCTACGGAGTCGACGACGGAAGTTCCATCACGAGGAGTATCGTGAGTATCGGAAGTTTTCACGTTCGGTTATCGTTGGAAAACAAATGTTATTCGGATGTCTGATCGAAAATAGTTATTTTGCAACTAGGGTAATACTTCGGTCGCTATGAGCACCTTTTTTGGAATTTTTTTTCTGAGGAAAATACGTAATTCGGTCTCCTTTACAGAAAATCTAAATGAAATTATCGGCGGTCTCTCATATTTTCGGAGATACAGGGCCTTTTTGGTGTAAAACTTCACAATATTCCACATCAAATTTCTGGTATTTGAACGCACAAAATTCGTCCTTCTTCTGATCAAACAACACACACTCTCTTATTTAATCGTTTTCAAAATTTTCGAGCAGAAAAAACCATAAGTTTTTCAAAAAATGCATTTATTTTCAAGCCATAACCAATTTGTTGTGATGTCATAGTGCAATGACAGCCGAAAGTGATGTATTTGCAGTGTTGCCGCTCTCATTGTTATTGTTGAGAACCGAATGCATTAATGTTGACTTTTAGAGAAAGTTGTTTTTTTTGAAAAACTTATGGTTTTTTCTGGTTGAAAATGTTAAAAACGAGTAAATAAGAGAGTGTGTGGTGTTTGATCAGAAGAAGGACGAATTTTGTGCGTTCAAACACCAGAAGTTTGATGTGGAAAATTGTGAAGTTTTACACCAAAAAGGCCCTGTATCTCCGAAAACATAAGAGACCACCGATAATTTCATTTAGATTTTCTGTAGAGGTAGACCGAAGTATTACCGCAACTAGTACAAGGGTTTATAGCACGCGACGTGATATTGAAAAACGAGCCTGTCGCGTGCAATAACGGTATTATCATGTAATAAGCATTACGCGAGAGTTGCATACGCTACTTTTTTCTACACCTTCTAAATAATGAGAAACTAAACTAATCTATTGAAGAAAATAACATCAATTACTCACATTTCTTTAAAAAATTCTACCAATTTGTTATTGAAACAGTATAAAAACTTTCGATATAGTCGATGGCATACTTAGAGACTGGCGTTAAATCAAATAATCTTTCAAACAATTCGTTGAGGCCAATCTCAAACTACCTACCCAGTAGGTTTTGGCTGGCACCTGTCAGAAAACAACTACGCCCCCGGCTAATAACACGAAGGGCATTGCATTATATCTGACCGGTGCCAGTGCAGGTTTCTTCACGCAAAAAAATCCTTTATTTGCTTGATTAAAAGGCGATTTTATGATTGTTATTAATCCGATTTCTTGAAAATATTAAGATTATTTATTGTGCAGTTTGAAAATTTTATTCCAGGTCCAACTGAAGGAAATGAAAGGAATATTTACATTTATTTCATTATTGCTACTCTCAGAGTTCAATATCGTATTGGCGCTATAAGCTGATTTCATCCTGAACCGAATTCTCAATGTAGCCTTCCGCCACTGAATTGGATTTTCAATTAATTAAAATTCTGTATCATTATGAAAAATCTGTATCATAACTGATCTCAGTACGAAACTGATTTTGGGCATATAAGAGAATTATTATAGCACAGGTGTAGAAAAACGCTTTTTATACGGGTTTTCGAATCATAGAAAACTGTCAGTTGTCAAACTTATTACATGTTAAAAATGAACAGTTCTATAGACAGAACACAAATGAAGATGAAGCCTCTTTTCATTATTTCGTACGGAAAGTAGTTCTAACCGAGTTGCATAAAAACCATAGTCCGTTGCAGTCGCAAGTCTAATTTGTCGATATCTCGCAGAGTTTTCAACATATCTTACCGAAAGAATCACTTCGAGAGATTGCCAACAGAGGAGCACTTCATGGTAACGCCACATTTTCTGTAAGCCCGATGACAATTTGCGGGTTATAGGTTATGTTCATGAGTATCGCTACTTTTGAATGAATTTGTCGTGTCATTTCTAATCATTGTCAAATACTGTTACATAACTCTTCAATTTAGATTAAACCCCACTTAATTGTTTTTTTTTTCATGCATCAAATGCAGAACATTCATGAACAAAAATAAAGCGAATTCCGTTCCTGGAATTTTCTAAATTGTTTTTGATTTTTGTAATATGCCTTCAAAAGATTATATATTATCTTACAATAAGAAATCATTAACCTATGATGGCTACTTCTTCATTGAGGAAATGGATAATCAGACTGCACTATAAACATCACAAACAATGCAAAAGTGCTTTCTTATAAAAGTAACTGTGCATCAAAAATCGATTGAAACGTCTAACGCTTTCGTCAAAAGTGTCTGATGTTTCAACAAAAGCGTCTCAAAAACGTTAAAAAGCGCCCTTCAACGACCCCTACTCCAGAAAGAGCAAAAATTGACAGAATGAACCTTCATAAGAAATAGCACACGATTTTGCGCTGAAACTGCCATAGCTCCCTTACTATAGTATTTTTCACAGTAAATGGTATTGGCTTATTAACTGCAATAAACTACCCGATTTAATCCCATTGTGTAGAAAATCATCTGGTAAAAGATGCAAATGTGCTACAGGGTCGAACTTCGAATTTGAATTTTGCATAATGTAGGGGATATACGAGTAATTTATTTAAGTTACAATTCTATTCTATATTTAGTTCAGTGTCGGTATCGCTATCCTCATCTAAATTAATTATAATTGGCGCAATTGATTTTACAGAAAGGTACGAGTTTTCAACATTTATAACATGACTAACCAACTCTCGGTAGGAATGTCATTCATACAGTTCCTGATTAATTCTACCACACTACCACTTAAAGTCGGAGAAGTATTTTTCCGCGCACGCTCGATTTAAGTTGGTGCCACATAAGCTCTATGGGATTGAACACGCAGTAGTAGGGAGGTAGTCGTAACACTGTATGTCCCAATTCTACTGCAATTGTATCACAAACATAAGTTTTTTTTTAAGAAAATGACTGCAGCACTTGTAAAAGTTTTTTTTTGTATAATTTTCCTCAAAATATATGTCATTTGCAGCCATGAAGTTTTGAATCTCCAATTTCGTATTCTTTGAGCCAGGAATTTTTTGCAGTTGTCGACTATGATAGCTTGCGTTGTCCATTACTATAACGCTGTTTGGCGGAATGTTGGGTAACAGACAATTTTTAAACCAATCTTCAAAAAGCTCTGCTGTCGTATCTTATTGATAATCAACACAAGAGTCCCTAATATTTTTGGCAGAAAGCCGCATAGCGTTTGGGATCCAACCATTTTCTGATCCTGCGTGTAATATTGTGATTATCTTCCCTTTACTTGATGGTGCTTTTGTTTTACACTTATCAGAGGAATCAGACCATCCTTTGGAAGGGGTGTCATGCGTGTCAAACCACGTCTCGTCGAGGTAGAGTATTGGCCGATTTTCAGACCGGTATTTTCTTATTGACGTTATATATTCAGAACGCCAATTTATTAAACGTGTGGATTCCATTATTACTTGTCTCTTGCCAATTTTGCGATATTTAAAGCCCATTGCAGGCAGAGCTCGCCAAAGAGTAGTGAGGCCACAGTTGATGTGAGTTTCGTCATTGATGAGCCGCTGTTTCAGACTTTTGATTGTAGGGACACGCTGCTCATCGTACATAGTGTAGATTTTTCGCCTTATCAAATCTTTTTCCCAGTCGTCTAGACTTTTTGTGACACCGGAATCTTCACGCTTTTTTCTTGATTCCATGGAATTTTCAACAATTCGTCTAACTGAAGTAAGAGGCACTTTCGTCAAATTACTGGTTACTTTTGCTGCAGCACCCGCGTATTATCCTTGCTGAAGTAAAGAACTATACACATTTTTTATAATGATTTTCGCGTCACAAGATAAGTGATTCTTATTTAACGAACCACTGGAAAAAGCACTACTATTACTTTTTATCCACGGACGCCACATACTGCCTATTCTGTACGTTGGGGTATAAAATCTCTGCTATTAATGTCTGTAATAACAAATAAATCTTATAAAATTATTGCACGCCGTAATACAAGTGAACAAGTCCAATGAAATTCAAAGACTAAAATGAACAAGAAGTGTAAGCTGTCATCTTCTACAATCCCTCTCTGAGAAACAAAATTACCTGAATCCGGTCCTTTTACATTTATGATGTGCATCTCGGATTTTACAACTTAAGGGTCTAATTGGTTTTATTATAATCCTTCAGTCAATACCATTCATTGTGAAAACTACTATACAAATATGGTATATTCGGTACTGTTCAAATTTCGTTTCCAAATATACATCTGAATCTTCATTGATATGATTTTGAATATTTCAAATCGAATTGAATATCCATTTTAGGTCCCCAGGGTAAGAGCTATGAGCACCAATGCCCCGAATGTGGTGCGCACGCTTTTGTGCACTTGCGTCGATCATTACGCGTCTTCTTACGGCGACAGAGGCTGGGGGTGTGGCTATAGGAATACTCAAATGCTCATCTCGAGTCTGTTGACTCACACCGGGTACAACGAAAGGATTTATAAGCTATGGCAAGGTCGCAAACCGCCTCGGAGTTCCGTCCCCAGTATTTCCAGAATCCAGGGAACCATCGAGCAAGCCTGGGCACAAGGATTCGACATTCAGGTGGGTTGATGTCAATTGGAAAGATTTCTTGAGTACAGTTCTGGTGAGCTGTACTATGCTAAATAACAACATACATTTAGATTGAGGATATGACCGTTGTGAAATGGTATAGTTGTGTTGAAAAGCAGGATGTTCCATGCAGTTCTGAAACTTCCGTCTAGAGCACTAGGGTTAGTCATATTTTTTTGTTTCGAATCTATAGCTATATCATATTTTGACAGCGGTTGTTTGGATAAACACAAATTTCTTCTTATAAGAAGCGTCGCAAGCTGAAGTTCGTCAGAATTACAGTTTACTAGCGAACGACGCCCCTTCTAAAGGGGGGCAGCTGCCCGTACCTCACTACGCCCACGCGCACATTCAAATTTTGATTTGAGGATTCCTAAAATTGTCTTGCTCAAGTTTGAAGATATATAGTACCTACTAAGTAAACAATTGCATCTCAAGGAAGAATGATATATGAGTTTTCCTCAACACAGCAATTCCTATTCAAATCATTTTGGTTGTTTATTCCTCCTAAAGTTTTTTACACCTGAACACCACGATGAAATTTGTCGCTGCAATTCAAGAGAGTTGCATGCATTTTCGCCATTTTTAAGAGTTGCATGAAATAGAGCATTTTGGTGCAATAAGTTGCAGCTAGTTAGTTATTTTTTTGGTGAATTTTTTACTGCAAACTTTGATTAAGTGGTGGCACAGTTATGGAAAAAGGTAATTTTGTATATTTCAATTATTTTTTGAATCTGAAGGTATTTCAAAAAGTGATAAAGTAAATTTACTGCAATTGAAAATATCATAGATTAGTAAATTCAAATATTAGTTTTGATATTGGATATATGAATCCTAATAACATTCAGTGCTAATTTTTAATGTTGGCAATGAAAAAAAATTCTCCAAATGCAGCAACTGACATATTGTTGACACTTCTCATTCATGGAATACAGGTATTATTCGGAAGTATTTGTTTATTTATCAGTCTCATTTCGCATTCAATGGATTCAGTTATAATTTTACTATCGTAATAAACATTTTCGATCAACTCTCGTATATGAGTGAGCAATCATTGAATGCTCATTTTTTTCAGGGATCCGAACAGTTGGGTTGCAGATTAGTCAACACGAGAAAATGGATAGGCGCCACCGAAGTCGTAACTCTTTTCTCGTTTCTCCGAATAAAGTGCCAGCTCGTGGATTTTCATAGACCAACAGGGCCCGGCGGAACTCATCCCGAATTATTCAATTGGGTCCTGAAATATTTCGAGAACTCCGTTGGCGGTGAATTCACTCCACCGCTATATTTACAACATCAGGGTAAGACCTATCTGCAGAGTTTTCACCAAATAAGTACTTGAAAACAACTTGATGTATTGGGAACATAATTTTAATTGTCTCTGAACAAAATGTTGGCACAGAATTAGTAGAAATATTCTATTTGAAGTTACTTTTTTTATATATTTAATGTCCCTTCGTATGAATGTTGATGTTTCTTGGAGTGAATGAATATGATACGCAGAATAATATAATCAAATGTATTTATCACTTATCACATTTCGAATCGAAATCTAATTTATATTGACCAAAAGAACCTTTTATGAAATAAGAACTTCATTTATTCACTCAGTGAACGCTGGCCACTAGCCTTCAAAATAAACTTGCTTATTATATTAAGTTTTGTGATATAATATCAAATTTGTCATGATCGAATATTGGAAATATGGAATATATCACCTTCGAAACAAAAGAAAATAATTGTTGCTTTACATATCAATTTCTAATTCTTCACAGGTCACAGCCGGACAATAATGGGCATAGAAGTCCACCGAGATGGTAACTTGATCCTGTTAGTCCTCGATCCTAGTCACTCTCCCCAGCAAATGGCACAGTTTGGAGACACCAGCAGCCTCAATGCGGCACTGCGACTTCTTAGGAAAAGCGAGTCTGCTATGAAAGCTAGGCAATATCAAATCGTAGCTGTCGTAGGGACGATAGATAGTGAACAGCAATATCAGGTAGCTTTCAAATATTATGATTATTACTACAGACATCAATCTAATTTAAAAATACTTCAAACATCATTGAAATTTGGTGGGGATTATGTTCTTTAAAAGTAAAATTTACACTTCTAAAATTCATGCCCTGTATTTATATTTATGAATGTGCATATTTTGCTATGATAAATTACGAATAATTCATAAAACTTTATAACTTTCATTAGTAATCATGAACTGAAGAGAACAAATTATTTGGATTCAATGTTTCTTAAAGCAGTTCGCTGTGAAGAAATAGAGGAAATAATCGATAATTTATGTATGAAGAAGGCTCCTGAATTTGACAACATTACTGTTAACATTTTAAAGAGAGTTAAATAAGAATTGTCACCACTACTTGAAAAATTAATTAACATTTCCTTTGAATATGGCAAAATCCCAAACAAATTGAAAATTGCAAAAATAACCCCTGTCTTTGAAAATGGTAAAAAAGATAATTTAAGTATCTTTAGGCCAATTTCTGTTCTACCAATTATGTCAAAAATTTTCGAGAGAGCTATGTATACTAGATTTTTGAACTACTTGGAATTCATCCATTCTTTACAAATCAGTATGGCTTTGGGAGATCTTAGTGATATAGAATGTGCAGCACTAGATATGATTTCTAGTATTCAATTGGAGTTAGATGATGCGGACTCTTATCTCTATATCCTTGTAAAGCCTTTGACACTGTTAATCATGAAATTCTATTGATCAAGTTGTTTCATATTGATATTTGGAGCATTTTCATGGTTAAAAAACGTTTGATAGGAAACAGTTTGTATCTATGGGGAACAATAGAAGTTCTTCAAGAAATAATGTATGTGGAGTCCCACAAGAATCAATACTAAGACCTTTATTGTTTCTCATATATATAAATTCAATTTCTGGATTGAAAATACATGAAAAATTGATATTATCTGCTGAAGACACCACATTGATATATTTCGATTATGATTTTTTTGGAAGTTATCCATCAGGGGCCGTTCATAAAATACGTCACACTAAAATCAGCTTTTTTTGGCCCCCTCCCCCCCCCCATTGTCACGCTTTGTCACACTTTTTGTAACCCCCCTAGAAATATTTCGTCACAAAAACTAAGACCCCCCCCTGCTGAGTATGATAAATTCTAAGTGATAGTACACGAATTCTGAAACAGTGTACTGTACCAAGATTAATTTGCATTCTCAATTGAAAATTCATTCGCAAAAATGGAGTCACTATAGATTTGATTAAAAAATCTGACGAGTTTAGGAATTCGTTAGAAGATGTCGCACATGTAGATTTCTACCAAAATCTACTGAAGATTTCTTTCATACCAAAATTTTTCAATTTTCGTCAGAAATCTACTAAAAAAGTAGATCACGCTGGCTAGCGCTTTTGTCAAAAAATAATAAACGGCGAACGTCACGTTGCCGTATACCCCCGTCCCCCCCTTGTCACATCTTGTCACACTCAGCCAGACTCCTATCCATCTTGTATGCGAACGTATTTCATGAAGGGCCCCTCAAAACTAAATTTTGAAAAGTTAGCTTTTATGTATATTGATAAAAAAAATCTCTTCGCCATCAAAATTCTTAACATTCAGAAATGAAAAAATCAAATCATAGAGAAATTGGCTGGAGCTAACATTTTCCTACTCTATCAGCGATAACAACTGGAGAGGTTCTTAAACACATTCAAAAATTCAAGAAGAACTTCCTCCTTACAATAATTACTTAGATCAATACTGCAAACTTCACTTTACTATGATTGATTTATTGATGATATTGTTGAAGTATACCACAAAACAGGAACTCGCTGGGGCAAACGTATTATTTATTCAAAAAGAAACTTTCTGTGACAGACTTTCACAAATATATATATATGACAAGTATTTTAAAAAAACAAAACTATCAATAAATACTTCTATTCAACTATATGTTAGCCTCCTAGAAAAAATGAATAATGTGAATATTTCAACACTTTCCCTCATTAAAAAGTTTTTCTAGTTGGAAAGTCCCATCTCTTGACAAAATTTCAGGAATTTTGGTTGTGGAATCGGTTTCATCATAATGTCGGCTAGTTGAAACTCTGTTGGTACCTTCTTGACAGTGATTTCACCCTCGGTGACAAGCTCTCTGACGAAAAAATGTCTCAACTTTATATGTTTCGTTCGACGATGATGTTCTGGATTTTGAGCAAGTCGAATGGCTGCTTCGTTGTCAACTTGAAGATCGGGAATAAATTCTAGACCAGTAACTTCCATCAATAGGCGTTTCAACCAGATAATTTCACGTGCACCTTCACTAGCCGCAACAATCTCTGCCTCTGTGGTAGATATAGCTACGGAAGACTGTTTCTGACTTAGCCATGTAACTGCACCCCCCGCATACAAGCAAATAACTCCAGATGTAGATCGCCCAGATCGTGAATCTCCTCCGTGATCTGCATCACTGTAGCTTTCCAGTAAATGCGGTTTATGGTTATGTACGTATCGGATTCCATAATCCATAGTACCTTGAATATAACGAAAAATGCGTTTAACTTTGACAACATCTTCTTTTGTAGGATTTTCTAAACTTCGGGAAATAACTCCAACTGCATAAGCTATATCAGGTCTGGTAGCTACCATTAAATACATCAGCGATCCAACGGCCTGTCTATACGGGAAATCATATTCGTAACTATTTCCATTATCAGCTTTCCCTGACTCAGAACCATCTTTGATCATTGGAGTAGCAACTGGTCGACACCCTTCCATACCAAAACGTTGTAAAATCTTCTTGGTATAAGCATTCTGGTGAATTTTTATCGATTCACCATCTTTCCGTTCAATTTCAATGCCTAGAAAGTAGGTTGCAGGCTTCACGGTTATTTTAAATTCACTTTTCAGCTTTTTCAACAATTCTGCAGCTTCATCTGGATCTGTGGCAGCTACAAGTCCATCGTCTACGTACAAAGCTATCAGAAGTTTTCTTGAACCGTGCATTTTCATGAAAAGACAGGGGTCAGATTGACTTTTATTGATACCAATCGTTGCTAAGAAACTAACGAATCGTTTATTCCAGCACCGAGGCGCCTGCTTGAGCCCATAAAGACTTTTATGCAGTAGGCATATTCTGTCAGTGTCATCCTGATATCCCTCTGGCTGTTTCATGAATATTTTCTCTTGGAGTTCACCATATAGGAATGCTGTGGAAACGTCGAACTGGGTCAATACCAAATTCTCAATTGCTGCAACACTCAATAAAACTCGAATGGTTCCCGCTCTAGCTACTGGACTGAACGTTTCGTTGTAGTCGATTCCCTTCTTTTGTGAAAATCCCTTTATCACGAGACGAGCTTTGAATTTTTCAATGGAGCCATCTGGATTGGTTTTAACCTTGTAAACCCATTTGCAAGGAAGTGCTTTGACGCCAACTGGAAGTTTTTCGAGTGTCCAGGTACCGTTTTCTTCAAGGGAACGTATTTCACAATCCATAGCTTTCTTCCACGAATCTTTTTGTTCTGAAAACATTGCTTCAGTGAATGATGTAGGCTCGGAAACTTCTGTTACACTAGTAAAAGCAGACATGATAAAATCATCGAAACTCTGTGGTGGTTTTATTTTTGTTCTGTCTCGTAGTGTTCTCTCTTGAATATCGGTATCAACTTCGTCATTGTTCGCTGCATTTTCTGTCTCTTCTGTTGAAAATGATCCACTATTCTCTCCTGGGTTCAGGTCCGAAGGAAAATCAGTTTGGGTCTCAGTTTCAGTAAGATCTTTTTCCGAATTTTCCCTTCTTTCCATATGAAGTTCTCTGGTAACTAGAGGTTCTTCTTGAAAAGTAACATCTCGTGACCGTATCAGTGTATTATTCTCTCTACACCAAACACGATATCCATCGTATCCTTCATATCCAACTAATACTCCTTTCACTGCTTTCTTGTCCATTTTCTTCCTCTTTAGCTTTGGAATGTGAGCATAACAGGTACTGCCGATGATCCGAAGGTGTTTAATGCTTGATTTCTTTCCAGTCCACACCTCAAAAGGAGATTTTTCAGCAACGCTTGATGGACAAGTGAGATTTAATATGTATTTGGCTGTATTTATCATCTCAGCCCATAGTCCTTGAGGAATTTCTGAATGTGAATGCATTAGAGATCGAGCAGTTTCTACTAATGTTCTGTTTTCTCTTTCTGAACATCCATTTTGCTCTGGAGTGTATGGCATAGTGAAACGCTGCTTGATTCCATATCTGATCAGAATTTCTTTAACAGTATGGTTGTCGAATTCGCCACCATTGTCACATAAAAGCTCTCTGACAACGTGTCCAGCTAATTTCACTTCTTGAAGCATTTGCTGTAACTTTTCGGATACTTCAGATTTTTCTTTCATGAAGAAAACTTGTCGAAAGCGGGAATAGTCATCTTTGAATAATACGTAATAGCGATAGCCTGAAATTGAAGTGAGAAATGGCCCACACACATCAGTGTGTATAATTTCTCCTGGCTGTGTGGCGCGTTCTCTCGTACCAAACTTCTTACGATGAGCCTTTCCATAAACACATCCTTCACATATTTCGCTATCTAGACTGACTTTCAATCCAAATTCACGCTCCATGACTCCTCTCACATGCTTCTTATTTTGATGTCCTAGCCTCTCATGGAATAGTTGAAGTTGATGGGATCCATTTGAAACCATGTACATTTCAGAACTTTTGGGACTATTAGTGACTTCTAGTTTATAAAGACCACTATTCTGAGTCCTGAATCCTTCCAAAATGACCCTCTTTCCTATACAGAAACTACACTTTTCTATTGTAGGCGAGAAGTGACTTTCAGGTTGCTTGTCTTGGGCAGCAAGTACAGAAAATAGGTTTTTCTTGATTTTTGGTACAAACCAAACATCGCTTAAAGTTATTTCATCCTTCTGTTGCTCAACCAAAGCTTCCACAATGACTGTACCTTTTCCCAAGGCCTCAACGGAATCACAAATATGAGAAGTGGTAAACTCTTCATATGATTTGAATAAGTCACGACGGTGCGTAATATGATTCGTGGCACCATTATCAACATACCAGCTATCATAGTCAGATTGGTCTGAATGGAAACATTGGGTAATGGAAATAAGAACCACATTTGCTCTTGACTTCTCAGCATTTAACTTTGATGGAGACGGTTTTGGAGGTTTACCGTCAGCATGCCATTTGGAACAATTTCTCACTCGGTGACCCTTCTCGTGGCAATAATTGCATGTCCACTCTGTTGTTGACTTTCTGAACTTGGCGAATTTCTTCTGCTTCGATGAGTTAACAACCAATACCTCTTGACTGACATTTCTACTTCTGTCTTGTTGCATTAGAGCTCTTTCATAAGCACACAATTGATTTGTTAAGTTGTCGAGTGTTCTTTCGGTTTTGGCGATTAACATCCAGCTGGAACGAAATGAAAAATATTTTTCTGGTAGGGTTTCCAAAATTTTGCAAATCAGTAGCAATTCTGGTAATTCAATTGCGTCTTCTCTTCTGATCTCTAATTTCAACTCATTCCAGATATTCTTCAACTTAGACATATGTGTAGCAACATCATCACAGGCATCTTTTTGATAACTGAAGAACTGTAGGCACAAGTCGTAAGCTTTGTCCTCAGATATGCCGTCAAAAAGCCTATGTAGCTCTTGCCATATTTCTCGACCTGTCGAAAACCTCATTATCTTCTTCAGTGTTTCTTCTGTCATATTGGTCGTCAGAATTATCATAGCATTACTTTCTATTCTCCTGTAGTCGCTCAGCTCCTTGTTGTATTTTGTAACTTCCTCAGCTGTACACCCTGCCTCTAGAGCCTTTGGTTCTCTGAGAGTTCCTTCTACAACTTCCATAGCTCCGACGAGACCTCTAAGAAGCGTGCATATTTTGTATTTCCAGGTAGACCAATTCGTTTTGCCTTCCAACAGTCCAATCTGCATTCGTGTGAGTTCCATATCTTACTGAATGAAAGCACTGGTAACTGGTACTAACTTCTAGCTTTCTATAGGTATACTTGTACGACTTTACAGATATCACTGCGTATCTGGGCCCATAACCTGTTGAAGTATACCACAAAACAGGAACTCGCTGGGGCAAACGTTTATTTATTCAAAAAGAAACTTTCTGTGACAGACTTTCACAAATATATATATATGACAAGTATTTTTAAAAAACAAAACTATCAATAGATACTTCTATTCAACTATATGTAAGCCTCCTAGAAAAAATGAATAATGTGAATATTTCAACAGATATTAATCTCAAATCGCACATTTTTCTGTTTCAGCAAAGCAAGATCCTTCGTGGTCTCCGGATTCCTCAAGATCGGTGAGAACACAGTCGGACATTTAGGAAATTCAAATCGAGTATAGTTCATTCAAGTCTTATTCACTCAGATCGCCACCTTTGCTGTTCATAATACCCATAACGTACACACGAAACATTTGAATCACGGTCGTATCTCTGGTCGCTCAACAGTCGTCGATTGTACCCGTAAACGCTTTGCTCCGAGATACTCGTTCGTTGCGTTCCGCTCGAAGTCTCGAAATTCGATGAACCGGTTGAATCTGCTTCACATTAGCCCAATTTTGCGCCCCGAATGTTTCGAGTTCGGGCCGAACTTCGAAAAAGACCGGTACTCTGTACCTGTCGGTTTGTTTAACGAATAAATTATTTGACTCTTTTCTGTTTGTTTGCTTTCACCTTCCCAAGATGAATGAAAACCTTGGTGTGTTGACTATACCTAATAGATTGTAAGCAAATTTTCTCGACTTTTCGCTTTCTTGATTTTGATCAATTTTAAGTGAAGAAATGCCTTCGAGAGTTTGCCAGCAGAGGCGCACTTTACGTGATTTTAATTCAATCTGTGATGCCATGATATCCGTCTGCTCGACGGCCATTCGATTATTAATTAGGCATTCCAGATCACGTGATGGGTGGGTGGCTAACACAAGTTTCAACCATTCACACACTCGCTTGCAAAAAACAAACGATAGTTTCTGGGGGGCAGATGGCGCCGTATTGGTTCATTTCAATTCATTTGACATTTTTGCCAAGTATCTGAAATGCCTAATAGATTTATAGGTTATGTATATTTCATGGTCTCAATCTCATGTTTTGCATGCAATTTCTTGCTTTCCCGCGAAATGCTAGAAATTATGTAGTCATCACATTTTGACTGATTATTAGGTATTCCTATTGCTTTCAATTTGATGAAAAATAAATCAAAAACTCAGTGATTGTGATGTGATTTTAAATCTTCCGAAACAATAAGTTGTTAGTGAAACTGGAAAGTATTGATATCTTTCTACTTTCTGAGGAACCGAAGATAGGTAAGTACTTTTTTCTTCAATAGTGTTGAAAAAAATGCTATTTTAATGTGATTACGAGCCGATGATATGAGGGATAAGTAATACCTACACGTTACACAGCGTTTTATTTTCAGTCTTCTGCGATTTGACAAAGGAGTTTGACTGTGTGGACCACAAAATACTTTTGCAAAAGCTGCTTCAATATGGCTGCAGAGAAAAAAGCTATGAGTGGTTTGAGTCATATTTAACGGGAAGAAGTCAGATGGTGAGGACAAACGAAATGTCCAGAAAATCTTGTATTGATTCAGGCGTACCGCAGGGTTCAGTCTTGGGGCCAATCCTCTTTCTTGTATATATGTGAATGACTTGATAAATGTTGGCATATCGGGTAAAATCACTCTTTTTGCGGACGATACCACAATTTTGTGGCATAGTAAATCGGCATGTAGCCTGCACGAGATGATATCTAGAGATATAAAAATCATTAAATCCTGGTGTGATTCAAACCTTCTAACATTTAATATAAAAAAAACGAATATCATTCCATTCAAATGCTTACTAGACGATTTGCCTATGCAAAATGAAACTATTGTTACTAAAGATTGTACTAAGTTTTTAGGACTGCATATCGACAAAGATCTGAAATTTGAAAATCACATCAAATTTCTGAAAGGCAAGGTATCTACGGGATGCTATGCATTGAGAATCATTTCCAGAGAACTCGGAACTTCAATAGCAAAAACGGCATACAATGCTCTCGTAGAGTCACAATTGAGGTATGGCATTCCTTTTTGGGGGGTATGTAGCTCTGGTTTATTACAATCAGTTTTGAAACTACAAAAAAGAGCTATCAGATATATGTATAAGATGAAACCACGCGACCCATGTAAACAGATATTCAAAGATAGGAAAATTTTGACAGTTATAGCTCTTTTTATCTTAGAAACTGTTTATCTTGTGAAAAAACATATATTAAGATATGAGAACACCCCTTCTAATTACAGCACTCGTCTGAGCAGAAAAAATTGTTTAAAACTGCCCCTGCCCTCCTCTGAACTGATCAAAGATTCATTTTTTTATAATGGGTTGAAAATGTATAATCACTTACCAGAGAATATCAAGGAAACAAATCAGAACATTGACTACTTCAGAAAAAATATAAAACATTTATTGATGAGCAGACCCTATTATAGTTTGCATGAATTTTACGAGGATCGCTTCTGAATTGAAGTATATTTTATCTTGTATATATTTTATGTTGTATATATGTCATTTTGTATATATGTTTATAAAGGCAATATATAAAGTGTTCGTGTATGGAACCTGTATACCACGTATATGTGCTTATAAAAGATGTCTGTGTTTTATATATACATGTATAATTTGATGCTTTGTCAACAAGATTCAATCTTCAGACAATAAAGTATATTTATTATTATTATTTTGAGCTTTGTAAATCGGTTCATAATAAATCTAAATATCACTATAAGATCAAACAAATAAAAGAACAGCAACGATAAACACTTGAAAAGAATATAAACAAGAAAAACGTGAAAAGAAACAAGAACTAGGTACAAGATTTTGAATATTGAAGGAACTTTCGAATGCATTCAAACATTTCAAAAAAATTAATATTTTTTTATTATGGCTGAATGCGCCGTACGGAAGGCCAAGAAATAATAGAGAGAGAGCTTTTTATTAGACGAACTTGACCTTCCGTATTTTGTATACTAATAATTCTATTGGTGAAGGAAAGATCCGCAAGAGTTTCTTCAATGGGACCGCCGGTATCGAAAATCACTCGTAAGCTGCCGCCTCAATGAAAATGTACCCTTGGAAAATCGAATTTGTATCACCACCTCAACACTACCTACCGTCAAAAAATGTAAGTTTACTCTTCGATTTTTCAGGTCGAGAGGAATTGGCTGAACAAAAGCATATCGGTCAACGCACCAGGGTTTTTATTCATCTTGCACCTTCCCATCACACGTTAATAATAATAATAATCTTTATTAATCCCAAGAAACTACATAGTTTATAACAGGGATAAAAATCAATAGTATTCAACTAAATTATTTGGTTACAAAATAAAACAGTGTACAACACAAATTAATAATAACATTATGTGAGAATACGAAATGAAAGTTGTAATTAAATTGAATAAATATATGGAGATCAGAATTTCAACTAGAGAGCAAAACTTTTTTCAGTTCAGATTTGTTTTTGGAAGCATTTTCAGTCTATCTGGAAGATTATTGTATATTTTAACACCAAAATGATATATTGATTTCTCTCCAAATTTAGAACGATAAGGTTCAACAATTAATTGTTTGGTTTGTCTGGTATTATGATCATGAATTGTATTAATTTCACTAAAGTTTATAGTAGAATGTTTGATTTTTTTTCTAACCGAATATATAAAACAACAAATTTTTAATTGAAAAGCAGATTGAATATTCAAAAGACCATGCGGTTTATATAAATTTGAGGTTGGTTCAAGATATGGTAGGTAATTTTAATATACGTTACGTCAATAATAATAATAATAATATTTATTTGTATATCTGAATATTACAATCATAATGATTACACAAAATCTCAAACAAATAAATACCGTTTACACTCAATAAGTGAAACACTTGTTTTGAGTAATGAATCAAATCAAAAATTAAAAATTTTAAAAATGTCTGTCACTACACTAAAATAAAATACAACATATTAAAATTTTTTCGATCTGAAATTGAATAAATATTGGACATTTCACTATTAAAACACAAAATTTTTAAATATCTCTATCATCAATAAAATGTGCAATTTTTTGCCTTGTTTGGACAAAAATAAAACGTTTCAGAGACTTTTTGAATAGGTGAAATACATTCATGTTACGAATTAACTCCGGAACTGTATTGAATAATTTCGGCGCTAAATAATTATAAGAGCGCTGGATAATTGACTTAAGCGTCTGTGGAATGATATGGTTGTTTTTTTTTCGGGTATCATAGGAGTGAGTTGGTAGTCGGTAGCACCTGTTCTTATGGTATGTAGTTACAGTGCTATAATAGAAAAGCTGTCGAATATCAAAAACATGAGCCTCAGAGAATAAAGCTTCGGTAGAGAAACGCGTAGGCTTGAATAAAACCAATTTCAAGAATCTCTTTTGTAACACTTCTAGCGGACGAATATGGGTGTGAAAGGCTCCTCCCCAACAGGCAATTCCATAGCGTAAGTGACTTTCCACCAGGGCATGATAGAGAGTTTTGAGTTGAGTTGTTTGTAAAATGTTTTTGAGAAATCTGAATTTGTGAAGGATGAAGCGCAGCTTATTGCATAAATATTCTATATGAGAATTCCATCTAAGATGTGAGTCTATAACAACACCTAAGTATATTTTACTTTCGTTTGAGGTGTAATTTGTTGGCCCACATCCAAGTACGAGAATGATGGTCTTATTGAACTGTTGCAAGTAAATGGCAAATAATGGGTTTTTTCCATGTTAATTGTTAGTAGCCTGTATTTTAGCCAATTTTTTATTGATTGAATATCTTCCTCTACCGTATTCCTCAGTTCTGACCAGTTATTGGATTTATAAAAAATGGCTGTGTCATCTGCGAAACCTAAGATTTCACCTTTACTCTCGAGTGAAAAGATTCCATTGACATAGATATTGAACAGAATTGGCCCCAAAACTGTACCTTGTGGAATACCTATTTTAATATTTTGTGGGTTACTCAAAACGTCATCTATTTTTACTATTTGTGTTCTGTTTGAGAGGTAACTTTTGAACAACTCATAGGCATTTTCCCGTATTCCCATATCCTCAAGTGTTTCTAGAAGCAGTTTATGATCGACTGTATCGAATGCTTTCGACAAGTCGACGAAAACACATAAGCATGCTTTACTCTCATTTAGTGCGGAGGATACTTTAGACGTCAGAGCCAATATCGCGTCTTGGGTGGATACGTTTTCCTTAAATCCATACTGATGTTCGGATATCAATTTATATTTTGAAACGTAAATTGTGAGTCGTTTCTTGAGGATCTTTTCGAATATTTTGGACAAGTGGGTGATGAGTGATATTGGTCTATAATTTGTTATTGAAGTATCATCACCTTTTTTGAAGATTGGGACTACAATTGACTGTTTAAAAGATGATGGCCAAGTTCTTGTTTCAATACATGTATTAAATATGTGTGCTAGTGGTCCTGAAATAAACGGTGAAATGCACTTCAGAATTTCGGAGTTGATATTATCAATACCGGTGGACTTTTTATTTTTCAATTCAGAAATAGTTTTTTTCATCTCAACTTCATCAGTCGGAAGAAGAACAAATGTATTGTTTGTGGTAGTCCTATGATATTTGTAATTTCGATTTCCTTTTATTTTATTTGCCATTTTTCCCCCATATCAATGTATACTGAGTTGAATTCATTTGCAATGTCACTTTTTTTGGTGAGTGTGCATCCTGTTTCATTTTTAATTGTGCTAATGGACATTTTTTTTGTGTTTTTGTTGCTGATTTCTTGAATTACTTTCCACAGTTGTTTAGCATCTGAGGGATTTGCATTTATTTGATTTTGGTAATAGTCACATTTAGTTTTACGTATTAGGTTAGTAAGTCTGTTTTGATATTTTTTAAGTTCGCTTCTCAGTTCTGTATTATTAGGATCTTTTCTCGCTCTTTTGAGTAGTTCGTTTTTAGAGTGTATTGACTTTACCAGACCGGCAGTTATCCAGGGGGTGATTTTTGTGTTTTTTCTCTTTGTCATCCATTTAATTGTACATTGATTTATAATATCAAAGAGAGTATCAAGGAAGCGATCTGTTGAGGTGTTAGGTTCTTGTGTACTAAATACGTTATTCCAAGTTACATCACTTATTATTTTTTTTAATTTCGTGTAGTCTACGCGTTGTAGATACTTTTTCCTTTCATTTTCATTGATAATTTTTTTTGATTTCAAAACTATCTGTAGGGCTGTTGTGAAGTGGTCCGTTATGTCACTTTGAATGATCAGTGGTAATAATCTCTCTATATTGCCCGGTACTAGTTTGACGAATATATGGTCTATGCAGGATTTACTGTTTCCTTGGACTCTTGTTGGATCATTTATAGCCGATAAATATCCAAACTCACTCAAAACATTGAGATATTCGTTTGAGAGATCATTCTGTTTCAATATATCAATATTTATATCTCCTATAAGGATTGAGTATGAAGTATTATTGCAACTATTAGATTCAAAATAATTCTGCAAATGTTTGACAAATTCGAATGGATCTGTAGAGGGGGGTCTATATATTGCTAAAATGGATATACTTTCATTTTCAAGAGTGATCTTCACTTCCATGACCTTAAGATTACTAATTGTGAGGACTCTATAGCTATATTGATGATTGCGCGTATGTATATCACTACGCCATCATTTTGATTCAAATTTCCTTCGTTGTATATCATACTATAGCCCCTTATGCAACACAGTTCCGGGTCATGTACCGCCCATGTTTCAGAAAGAACAATACAATCAATGTCAGAATTCAGGTTATCTAAAAATATTTTAAATTCATCGATATTTTTATTGATGCTACGAATGTTATTGTGTAAAATTTTGAAGTTGATCGCGTTTTTATTGATGTCCATAACAGTTTTACATTCAAGAGAATCTTTCAGAGTAAACGTTTCGATACTTTCTACCTCAAAATCTCGTATGTATTGGTCCATTCTAGCGGAACACAACAAATCCAAACTTGGAATAAAATATTTGTTAAGTTATTTCTGAATATAAAAAAAAAAAAATTTGAAAAAGTAAGTAGTACTGATAAGCTATTCCTGAAGGAAGAAGACAGATTGTTAGATTTTATTGCGAAAAAAACAAAAAAATATCAAGTACTAAGAACTCGGCTCAGAGTTAGGATTAGTTATCATTCTGTTTTTTGGCTATTGTTGCGAGTTCTCATTTTCGAAGTTTCTGTCAGTTCTTTCGTGGTTCTTGCAGGTACCTGGTTATTGAGAGCCTTAGCTTTATGTTGTTGAGTTTTGATCAAGGTGTCGGTAGGTTTGCTTTTAGTTTCTGGTTGAGTTCTGAGAGCTGCTACTGGGGTGCCTGGAGCGCTTTGCGGTTTCTCTTCCTGGATAATTTCTTCTGATTCCTCGAGTTCTTCGGGAGTATAAATTGTTCCACCTACGTGTAACCTTCCCCCTTTGATAAAACAGTTCGCCTCCTTGTTTGCTCTAGCTAAGTGGAGATGTTTTCTCAGAATTCGATGTTCTTTACGTTGTTTGATGGTCAAATCATTTGCTATCGAAATTTTGGTTCCCTTTTAGATACGACCCCTACCGCAAGTATTATAATAATAATAACATTTATTCATCCCAAGAAACATTTACAGTTTATAAATAGGGATATTGAATATATGAAAAGTGAAATAGAACAAAATATGATAAGGTATAAGAAATATATGGAGGAGAGACTGTTGAAATGATCAATATAATTGAATTCTAAAATATATTTTTTGAGATTGTGTTTGAACGTACCCGTTTAGTAAACCCATTGTTTATAATAGAGAAATAGTAATTCAATGCCTGTGTAAAAACGATTTGAGGCGTTTTTGTTACGCCATCTACAATATAATGTCGATATATCCGTTTACTTGACAATTCACGACAAAGTTTCCTACTCTGAAGGGAAAAAAGATGCACAGTTATGTCTGTTAGCTTGACTGAAATGTTGAAAGATAAAGAAGCTTCAAATAGAATTGAAGATAAAAGTTTATGAAGGAAATAAAAGTTACGAATTTGAGTAATCTTCAAAACATGAATGATCTACATTGTCAAAAAATGCCACTTCTGTTTCTGAATTGATTGCCATTTTTTGGTATAATGTAAAAATAATCAAGAAAATGTGTTATTCAGGAGACGACGTCCGTAAGAAAAACTAAAGAAAATAAATGATACAGAAACGAAATCACTAGTGCCCACTACTCATAGTATGCATCTCTTTAAATGATATTTCCATATGGTTGACAACTATAAATAATGGAAGAACAAACGACGCCTTGCTGTGATTTGTTGGTATCACGTGCTTTAGAGTTTAATATCGCCAGGACTTCAAAGTATTGGTTCATCCGGTAGATGGCGTTCCTGCGGTTTAACCAATCTACACCACGTTGAGATTTTAAATCTGTAGAGTAGACAGTTTGAAATGTCCTGTGCTCGCAGGTACTGCCGAATGTCCTGATGGGATCTATGACGGGTCGAAACAGCTGTTTGGCATTGGATTTGTGATGCAATCATTTCCAACATCGAAATTTTGGTTACAACCATTTGTTAGCACACAAGCGCCCTCATTGGGAAAAATTCTTCCCAATAACATTCGCATAAGAAATTAAATACCTGAAGTTTATGCTAGACTCTAGACAATATTCATTATTTGGAAGGACATTTCTCTTGTTTTGCCTAAAACGTTTTTCGAAAGGTTTAAACAGGGAACATTGTCAAACACTTCCTTTGGAAGTTTCTGCGTTCATCTGTCTGCCAAGTGTATTCTAACTTGTGCGTTGCAAAATTAAAATGGTCGTCTGTATTATGTTCGGTGGAGATCCAAGAACAATTGACATAATTGCAACTTGCTGTTCCTTAAGATGAACATCTAGGGCAAGTTTCGTTGATACACTTTGTTGTGAGCGTAAGCTTGGAGACCTGTCAAACTTCTCTTGCTCAGGGATCATTTTTTGATAGAAAAGCTGAAATTTAAAACTCCTTGCCCAGGAAGTTTTCCTTTAGGTTTACAAACTTTAAAAATTCAAAGTTGATGTTAATTCGTGTGTCTTGTCCCTTGATTCACGCAGTATTCTTTGAGAATTACAGGCTTTCCTTTCGTGTGAATCTGTATAAAATATAAAAAAAATTGGATTCGATCAACGTTCTGCTCTGGGAGGTTGAAAATGTCTCCGAGGGTTGAGTACCTTTATTCGAGAACAAAACTTCCTGTACTGTACCGACGAAGCTCATAAGCCCAGAACAAGGCGGTCCTTCATTTTTATCGCCAAGTCAACTAATTTCACTCTCATTGACAAGTCATTCACTCAACCCTTCAGTGGATGGTCTTCTCAATTGTAGATCATTATGCAACAGAATTAGCTGGAACTGCCTCCTTGGTGACGTCAGTTGATGTCTTGTAAACACGATATCCTCTGACTGAATCCAAGCTAGCTTATGTTGATGACTCTCTAAGTTTGTTGATTCTTGTAACCTAAAGCTGCCCACTTTCACACTAATCTTTTTACTACTAGAAATTTATTATCGCTTCCATTTTTTGTAACATCGCAAAAGATATGAGTAATATTAAATATTTTATTTTCATGTATTTATTTATTTATTTATCAGGTTAATGTAACCTATCAAGTATCAGATCAATATATACAGGCATCCTTGTAATTAGTTACATTCAACGAAACAAAATAGTCATCATGTAAAAATCTCACAATATCCTCAATTTTGCATAAATTGATTCCCTTAGCCACATTCACGATGTTTTTACAGAAACTAATTTGTTTTGTGATGTCTTTTCCATTAGAAAGTACCCTAAAATAAATTCCTTTCGCATTATCGAAATCTTCTTTTTCCTGATACACTTCAAACACTATGCGAGCTGAATACCTCAACAAGAATGGATCATTGCGTAAACCCAAAGCTGAAGTCAACTGTTCCAGAGTGTGATCATGACCTGAATAAAGGACAAGATATGGGCCGCTATTCGATACCTACAAATAGCCAATTATACAGAGGAAAAAAGTCATATATTACTAGTTTACCATGTGTAGCATCTGCTGGACAATATGCCTTATCATACCGTACGATTTCAATAGGCAATATCTTTTCCAAGACACATTCCTCCATTTCTGGTAATTCACCCAATCTGTGTATGCAAAAATTCCTACCACATTCTGCCTCCTAAAAAAGATAACAGATTACATTATGAATATTACATAGTTTATTCAGAAATGAATGAAGATCGGCACACAGCAAAAAAGCATGTTACTACATTACTACTTGATACAAACCAAACTAGGACTATAAATATATTTCTGCCAGTATGCATCTTAGCTATGAGAAGAAACAAGAAACATCAACTGGTGGAAAACAATATTTTGGGTCCATCAGAGTTGAGGTGGGGAACAAGTCTTGTGATGCTTCAACGCAAAAATTGCCATTTGTTTTCTTTATCGAAAACAAAGGGGTATCAATTCCAAAATGATTTTTGTTGTAAAAATTCTCAGCTAGCAAAGGATATGCAGAGTTGTCTGAGCTGAGAATGTTAAAACCTTCAAGAACAACTGACTGGTTCCCGAACTTCCTCAAAGCAGCGTTGTATGGTCGGTATACTTTAATCAAGTGTTTGAAGACACCGCCCAGAAGAGGACAAAAATAATAATAATCTTTATCAATCCCAAGAAACTACAAAGTTTATAACAGCGATAAAAAATCAATAGTAATCAACTAAATTATTTGGTTACCAAGTAAAATAGTTTACAACACAAATTCATAATTACATTATGTTAGAATAACAATGGAAGTTGTATAAATAAAGAGAATAAATAAAAGCTGCAATCAAAAAATTGTAATTATGTATGGAGATCAGAATTTCAACTAGAGAGCAAACATGTTTTCAATTCAGGTTTGAATTTTGTTATTTTCGGAATCATTTTCAGTCTTTCTGGAAGATTATTGTAGATTTTTACACTAAAATAATACATTGATTTCTCTCCAAATTTAGAACGATAAGGTTCAACAATTAATTGTTTGGTTTGTCTCGTATTATGATCATGAATTGTATTAATTTCACTAAAGTTCATAGTTGAATGTTTGATTTTTTTTCTAACTGAATGTATAAAACAACAAATTTTTAACTGAAAAGCAGATTGAATAATCAAAAGACCATGCGGTTTATATAAATTTGATGTTGGTTCAAGATATGGTAATTTGAATATACACTTTATAATTTTATTTTGTAGTCTTTCGAGAGGATTCAATATCGATGTATTGGCTGTTCCCCAAATTGAAATCAGATACTGGAGGTTTGAATATATCAAACAGAAATAAGTACACCTCAGATATTTATTAGGAAGGAACTGTCGAATTCTAAATAATATTCCTAGAAGTGGCCTGACTTTCTTTTTCAACATTTCTACATGGGTATTCCAACATAGTCTTTCGTCTGTGTAAAAATTTTGTTGTTTGGCAATATTTTATAATTTTGTTTTCAAAAGCCAAATTCTCTCTGTTTGTGGTTCTGTTTTTAGTTATCAACATTACTGAGGATTTTTCATAATTCAAACTCAATTTGTGATAATTTAACCAAGAAGATAACAATTTCAGGTCATCAATCATGTCATCATATATTTCTTTGGTGTTACTAGAAAAATAAAGTAGTGTTGTATCATCTGCGTATAATTTGATATTTCCTTTCAAATAATAATTTTGAGGCAGAATTAATATAAAATAAAAATAAAACAGGACCCAAAATAGAGCCTTGTGGAACTCCACAAGTGATAGTTTTTAGTGAGCTGGGGTTTTTGCCTAGGTGAACAAATTGTTTTCTATTAATGGTCAACCTGTTTAATCAATACCTTGGATATGAGAGCGTCTTATCTCTCCCACTTGCTATAGATCCATTTGGTGAATAAAATGTTCATGAGATAGCTCGCAGCGGCGTTATATATTGTGGTACCATTGACAACAAAATCATTCATATAAACTCACCTGATACAATTCAACGGCGACTCACACGGTAAACCACTTCGATGGCATACAAAACTCAGGAGGGCATCTCTAACCGAGTGAGGATCCGTGCCTGATGTGGGATGATCGGCACTGTCTGAAAATAAATATTTTCCGGTTGAGTCAGCCAGTGCAGCAACGGCAGGATGCAAGCGAAGCTGATGCGAGATGCTTTTTTTGACATCCCTAAAATACGTAAGGAAGTTTGGGTCCAAATACATTTGCAGACATGCTATACACAAACAACGAATCCATGTATAGATATATATATGAGGCATGACCGACAGCAAGTAGTAGTGACAATTGTTTTTTTGTAGAGGGCAAAGTATGGTAGATATCACGAAAAACAGCATTACATATATTTGTATTATATTTATATTTTCAACAGGCGAGTACACCCAATAACAGGAGAGCTAGAGAACAATTTGTTCAATATAAATTTCAAAAATACACAAATTAGGGGAATAATAAATCAAATAATTACAGAAACTGTTTGTAGAGATCAATACCATAACATCAAACTGATATTATTTGAACTCGACAAGCGTTTTGTTAACAAGGTTAGATCGACAATTTATGGTTTATAAAATATTCACTTCTATAATTATTCTGTAATAACTCACCTCCACATTTTTTCTGTAACAGGACATCCACAATCTTTGAAACAAAAACTCATACTCTGGCTCTCGTGGATATTTATCTTATCTAGAGTGTCGTGAGGAATGAATCCGAATAAAAGAGCCAAGGCTGACTGGAATGTTCTCCTGTAACGGGTACTATAAACCACAATCTCACTAGGGTTCAAGCTATTCAATTTCTTCCAAACATTAGAATAACTTTCCTTAAGTAGGTAGCCTAATTTCAACAGCTGCGTTAAACCTGAGAATAACAATTTCATTAAATAATATTTTAGCTGAGATTAAAATTATAAAATCGTTCGTAGATGTAAATATGGTCATTCACCTCTCACAACAACCGGCTTAAGCGGAATTTTCTCCAAAATTGAATTATATTGCCTGAAACTTCAATTTGAACATTTTCCTTGAAACATTTCGTGTTTCCCATTCATCAGCAAAAAGTTGTATAAATTTTTTCATTAGTTCTGGGTGGAATGAATGGACAATATGAAAAAAATCAGATTCTCCGGATATCTACTTGAAGATGAATTTGACTGGACTATATTGAGGAACGACTGAAGAGCGGTTAAATGAGAGAGCATTGAGTCTAGCATGAAATTAATTCCATGACCAACTCAGCTATTAATGGTGCCAGAAACTATCGATAAAAATAGAAATGAATACCAGCACTCAGGGAAATTCATTTCACGAGGTATTTCAGACAAAAACTGACCCAATACAGAGCTGGTTGCAAGTGAACCATGTTTAATGTCCAATGTGTTCACTATGCAACACTTCACATACCTTGCATCGTGAGCTGTCCTAGTTGACATTGAGTAGAATGAGTTGGTATGTATGGAAATCCATGGAAAGGACCGGGACCTATCCATGATAACTTTCCAGCGATTGACTGATTATGTAAGTAGGCCTGAAAAACAAATTTTCATCACTTTTGAATTACAAAATGAATTGAAGGATTATGAAATACTTAGTGGTCAAGTTTCATTCACTTCTTTCGAATACCAAAATAAATCAAATATTTGATTTAAGGGAGGATTTAAGGTCACAGCTCATTAGAGCCACCTGGCACCGCCTAGCGCTCACTATATCAACTCCGTAGCGTCACCGGATCGCCTCGGTGACAACTCGCTGCTCGCCTGCTTGCCTTGCGTTGACTGCGCGTTGCCAACGCGCGGGTCCTGAGTGGACCCTACTCCTACTCCCTTCATTTCCAGCCTTTCTTTCGAACGAGTCGGATGTATCGTTTTTGCTTTCAAAATGAATAACTAAAAACTTAGAAAAACGTGTAGACCTAGTGCCAGTTGTTAACAGAATACTCAAAACTTCACGGACCAAGCGACGTCCACTCGTTGACCACTCGGCGTTCACTCGTTGACCGGGCGTGGTCCACTGGTTGACCGCGCGATGTTTATTGGTGATAACGCGGCGTCCACCTGTCGACAACGAGTGGACGCCGTGCGACGAGGCGGTGCGGGGTGGGTGCCGGGTGGCTCTAATGAGCTGTGACCTTTAGCGTTCGCTATCGCTTCCCTTTAGTTGTGAGCTAACTGAGTTCCGCTCCTGCCAACCTATTTTTCGGCTGAAGATGTTGAAGGAAAAACAAGAATATAAAGTAGCAATGTGAAAGCGCTGGCTCTATAGACGGCTCTCGTATTTAAAATGGTTATTGTGGGTTATCACTATGAGATAGACATATACCATCGCGGACTTTTTTGTACGCGTTTTTAAGGTGTACAATACTGTAGTACATTATTTTGATCTATTTCGTAGGGTTCAGCCAGCGTTTGCAACGTAAGCACAAAAAAGTGTTTATCCAACACATAACAGCTATGACTGTCATGGTCACTAGTGAGTTATGGATTATAACACACTAGTGTGTTATTTGATAGTTTACTTGTCTAAAATGACATTAATAATGACAGTCATAACTGTGTTGTGTTGAATGAAACATTGTATGCCACTCGTGTCACTCGAGAATTTATACCACGAGGCCGTCAGGTGACTTATTTTCAACATAAAACACTAGCACCATAAATATCTATTATTTACGACATCAAATGATAAACCTATAAAATTATCAGTGTATCTCTACCATATTATGCATGTCTTACACATATAAACCCTCCCCTTGAATCACTATATCTATTATCAAATTTTAAAAATTTAACTGGCCATACATAGGGACAGAGAGACTTTTTTTATACTATGTAGTGATTATATATTATTTAGGCATATTCAGATTCCAAATGGGAAAGAGAGAGTAGGTGGAATACAAGTAAAAGCAAAATTGGTTACTTTAGAAGTTTATCGAATGCTAGCAAAAAATTGATCCCAACTCTTTTGGTTCCGAACTTAGAAGGAGACAAAAACGTTCAAAATAATTCATAAATTGACTCTCGCTGCTCTCTGTTCCGCTATAATAATAATAATATTCATTCATCCTAAAAGACGTTTACAGCGTATATGATATATCTAAAAAAATTGACAATCATAACAGATCAAAATATTTGCTGGCTAACAAAATTGAAAGGAATGAATAAAATACAACACATATACAATATAACGCGTCAAAGTTAAAAATTTAATTGGAAACAGTTGTAGGTATTTGTAAAGATTGATTATCAGACCAGATGGTCTGAGAGAAATTCAGTGACACTGTAGTACCCCTTGGTGAGTAAATAAAAAATCAAACTATTGCTATGAACAATACCATCTAAGCATCAATTGATATGAACAAAGTATCTCATTTTTCTAACAAAGTTGTCTTACCTTGTAAGATGTTAACAATTCGGTATTGTCAGTACCACAATTGATCGAAGATATTTTTTTCAAATGTTGAAGGGGCCCTCTATCACCATGTCTAAGCAGAATCAATAATCCTTTCAAATGCCACTTTTTGTCATTCAGTGCTCCTGAAAAGGGTGAGCTCACTCAGTGCACTGCCAAATAAAAGTGGTAATGAAACTGGCATTAGTTTAATGAGTAAAAAATGAACATGATTCAGAAAATAGTAAAACAAGAAGGCAGAATATGCCCCTTTTCTGAGCTTTGGGGGGTCATAAACAAAGGAAAAGCGCCACATTTTGGCAGTAAGTTTTTCAAAAGGCTTCAGTGACCAGATTACAGACTTTGATTCTGAGAATGATTAATTTTATTCATTCAAATGATGAGTTTGGATTCAAAGTAAATATATTTTAAGTGAGTGGTTCAGGAGGCCATTGAGAGGGAAGCAACATACACAATTATTCAATAATTGGAAGTTGTAATTATTGAGAGAAGGCAGATTCGAGCAGGCCAACTAATAAATGAACACTTACAGGGAAAGATACAATATGGAAATTTCCACGTTAAGAAATTCTCTGAATGCTCTTATTCAATCCTGGTGATTTATTGATCCCAATTGATGAGTAAAGGCGGATTCAAGCAAGCCAAGTTAACTTATAAATAACCTAACAATTCGTAAGTGACAGATAAAGCATGGAAATTTCCAAGTTAGGCGCACGTCTGAATGCCCTTCTTCAATCATGATAATTTGTGTTTTTGAGTTAATAAGTTGATTTGAGAATCGGCCTTAATTGTGAATGTTGCTTCTTTTCCAATGGCCACCTGAATCACTCCAATTATTATTTTCCGATTTTGTCAATACACAGAGGCATTTTAAAACATATATTTGTAAGTATAATATTCACACTACAGCTGAAATTATGAAAAGTATTACCTTCATCACCTAATGAAATATCTTCTGGAAAATTGCAAATCTTGAATATCTTTTTTGTTTTTGTATCCACTGCTAAATGGTTCAATGATATTTTTGGATTGTATGCAGTTTCCAATACTTTTTGTTTGGGTTCTAGGAATTTGTAGATACCTATTATTATCAACAGAATCCATACACTCATTAAAAGGTAACAATGCACTGCCTTAGTTTGAGGCATTCGAAAATATTTCAAATTCATGGACACTAGACTCCCACTATCTTTGAATTACATCCAATATCGAGATAAATTGCTTTTATGGTTCAGCCTGTGGTCAAATGGACAAACTCCTTTTTTCCCAGTCTCATATCCAATTGTATCTAGCTCACAACACAGGCTGTTCTTAGCATAAATTTGATAAGATACTTATCCTACAACATATCACTCATAAATTGATTTGCCTAATAAAGAATACCAAAGTATTCAGAATCCGAATTTATCTTTATGCTCTTTCGTTCATTCGTTTTTTTCAGATTTCAAAATAATAAACAATAGTCACGTCACATGTCATATTATCGAACTTGGAACTTGGAACGTGTGACACATGTCATAGGTCTTTTTTAGCGACAAATACTTTCAAATTCGATAACCATCATGCTAGCCATTGGTTATTTCTCAATGTTAATTATTTATCACTCACTGTTAGGGCGAATTGTAACACGACAGGTTAACTGTGGTTCAAGTAAACCGAGGTCAGTTACTAAGCATTAAACAGTAGAATCGTTAGTTGCTTGACAACTGAACTCGGTTCACTTGAACCACAGTGAACCTGTCGTGTTAGGCTGAATTTGGACCAATCAGAAAGATATCGGATCGACGTACGATCGGATTTCGGATCTGTCTGAATCCAGCCTTACAACCTGCCTTTAAGGCTGGATTCAGATAGATCCATGAAATGAATGAAACTTTAAACTCTCAGTTTACAGTTCCTTCTTGAAGAAGCTATTGTATCGTTTAGTAAACTCTAATATCTGAAAATCTCACAGACAACTGTATATTATTTGTTTAATATGTATTTTCATCAAGTAACGGCCACTTCCATTCAAAATTCACTTACTAAATTTTCACGACGCTTCATTTGATTAGGGCCACCTTCAGCTTTTTTTTTTAATAGGGACCTGTATTTTTCAATTTTAATTCTGTTTCTTCCAATTATGCATACATTATTCACAAAACCTAAACTTTTTCTAGACATTTTTATAATAATAAATAACAGTATTTGCGAAAAAGTGGAATCAAACTTCAATTGTGTCAATATATTGATATGGCTTGACAGGCGCGTATACAAGGGGAGGTAAAGGGGGTAATTACCCACCCATTATCAGTCAGTCACATAACATATTACATTATATATTAAAAAATATAGGTTGATATCAAAAAATATAATAAATGAATGAAAAATCAATCACAATTTCATTTCACCTTTACTCCCTGTGAGATCGCAGAGTCCAGTAATTAAATTCAAAATTATTATCAAAATCATAGAATATCTCAGAAGATTATAGTCTCTGGTATTTCGGGAGAAATTGATGAACCTAAATTCAAATTAATTATTAAATTTTTCTGTTGTGTTCAATAAGTATATACTTTTCATTCTACTCATATTGATATGTAGTATGATATATACATGAACGAATATCATTAAAACGGTTTATTTTTACTTACGTTGTCAAGGCAAATGTTAGTTATCTCTAAAGTCTGAAGTTTATTTTCATCGAAAATTATTGTTTTCTCTACTTCAATTTTATTTATGAAAAAAATGAAGATTAAACAAATCTGACGTTTTTATTCCACAATTTCCAAATAATTTAAGTCATTGTGAAAGGTGAGTTTGTAAAAAGGCCAATATGCATTTGTGTTTTGATAAAATGGTGAAACACATATTTTTCTCAGTGATTACCACCCGTATAAATTTGAGCTGTATACGCGCCTGTGGCTTGAAAAGAAAAATCTGACGCAGCTATGTATAGAAGTACTCTCTCTTACGTGTTATGTAACATCCTTGAAATTCAAACTGATATTTATGTGAACGTCCTTCCTCAAAGTGTGAATTTCCTAAACGAATCTTCAATCTATTTAGGTCGAAAACTATTGGATGTAAAAAGAATTGCCCTTCTATAGTCAGGATCGGTGATGCAGGACCTTTTATCGTTTCGACTCTACTATTCAAGCTGAAAGTGTTCAATTAGAAGCTGAAATAACAAAATTAAAATATTTTGGTGATTCAACTTTTATATAAAAGAAAGATCACAACACATCTCAACACCATTATTTGCTAGAAGTGACCTCTCAAATAATATATCACCGTGTAAATTTGCCTTATTGAACCTAGTTTAAATCTCATCAGGTGAATTCCGACCTAGTGCGCAAAAACGCGCAAACTCATGAACTACTATGGTTTGTTTTTGTTGTGTGCATTCTCATTATCGTATTTTATCAATCTTACATTTATTTACGTGTTGAGATCAATCAAGGACGAATATTTTAGTTTCGGAAATTGTCAGTCGCCAGCAAGAGGGAGTAGGTGATAGTGCTAGTAAACAAATTGATATTCAAAACATACGTTATGTAAATTGAAAAGTGCGCAATTAATCGATTTCAGGAGGGGATTTTTTGCAATTCGGAATTAATTTCTAGTACTGGTTATTTTAGGCCTCTTTTATTGAATTCACTAAAATATTGTGGTATATTCAAAATAGTAATTATATTAACCGGTGAACAAAACAAGACCACGTGATTGACGCATGGTTTAGGTTAGAGGGGGGATGTTCTTGTTTGGGTAAAATTTAAGCGACTGTAACCTCTATTTCAACTAGATTCAAGAATGAGTTGCGGAGATCACTACGAGGAAACTGTCACGTAGTCATATGCACTGTATTTGCAAAATATTTCAGTGAAACTTAATTTCTGAAACATCTAAAAACACAGTTGATGTATCTAACAATATTCTCTGCGAGACAACTACAAATAGGTATCTTTTTTTTTGTATTGATGAGTGTCGTGTAAACTGATGCAAAGAACGCAATAAATTTAGATTTTTCCTAATTTCTGTGATTAATGACATGAGCCAGAGTCAGAGAGATACCATCATCCATTTAGTGGCAGGGGGGTATGTATTTCAAACAATTCTATTCAAATATTTTTTGTTTATCTACAATTATGTAACTGTAGCACAAGGTATATTTTGTTGAACTTAGGAGTGAAAAATAAACAATTATTTGGCTCTTCCCAATTACCACAGTTATTTTTACCATTCATGCTCAACTCTTGCCATATTTATTTTTGATTTTTATATCATTAGACCTCTGATAAGAGAAAGCAATGCTAACATTTTCTAGTCAACATATTTATCCAGTCACTTCTGGCAAATGATTGAAGATTTTGTTTTTTTGATAGGAGCTTGTGAAGTATTTTGGAATAGTATGGCTGAAGTTCACCAAAATTTTGAATACCTCTTTATTTTTTTTTATTCTAGGAGGTTTCAGTTTATTAACCTTTGTTATTGTTATGATCACATTCTTGAAATTGAATTTTCTTTGATTTGATATTCGAATGAAGCGAACCAAAAATCTTTATTCATCTACAATGTTCCTGCAGATAATGCAACTCGATGCGAATAACAAGATATATACGAATAGTATCCACAGTATTATTTTTCAAAGAAAAATTCATAAGAACTTACATTCAATAATGACAAATTCTCATCATTTATCAAACCATCTACAGATTAAAATCATCTTGAATACCTACTAATTTATCTCTGTGGATTCATTTACTCGATATCTATTTGAAACCATTAGAATAAATAACAAACCCCCTCAACAAGTTATGTTGTCTTTGCATGTTTGTTTTTATGAATTATAATGCTGAGCCATTTGAGAATACATTTTTCATCTCTGTTGTGCCACTATGAAGGAAATGTTAAACTGGGTTAACAGAATTGGGTATTTTTAATTTTTTTATTGATAATAGCATAAGTGCAGTCGTCATTTTATTTCATATGATAAGTACCATAAGAGTGAATGTGAACCTAAGTTTATTTATGAAAAACTGAAACAGAATAGGTAAATGAAAATTCAATAGAATCGCTTGTAAAAATTGATTGGGTTAATATTTATGACAAATTTTTGAACATGGTATAAATGCGTCTGAATTTAACAAATTAACAATTTCTATTTTCGTATTGTTTTTTCTCATAGTTCATAATCATGCGCTTAAATTTTCACGGATTGATTTCATATGTCAACTTGCAAATGTTAGAAATTTCCTCCAGGAGTTTTTTGACCGACGATTTTGACAACTGTGACAGAAATCCGCAGATATTTTACGAAATTTGGATTTCGCATTCATGGTCTCAAGGTAGATTCTCATGCACGCGTTTTTTATTACTATCAAAACTTGACAACTTTGATAGAATTCCGCAAAAAAATGCGAAATTCGGATGCACAACGTATGCTTCGTCTTCCTCCCTATAGATGTCGCTGATATCACAGAAGATGCTTGAAATTATTCACACTCACACGATATTCACAATTTGTTGCTTTTTTTCAATTATCATCATCATCTAGAGGACTTTGGATAAGCTGATGTCAGTTTCAGAGAGGTTGTAGCTTTCCCTTCTGCTCAAAAAACCCATTTTTTATTTGGCAGTATCATTCAAGGTTAATTCATACAAGTCAACAAAACTTGTATTTAACAGAACTTATCTTAAAAAGTTGTATTAAAAAAGGGGCATTTATGCAACAATTCCCAAACTTGAATAGCGAAGATATGCGCGACTGATTTTAATAGCTGACAAATATTTGGAGCGATAGCAGAAAAAAAATGTATAAGTTGCTAAATTTAATGCATGAATGCTTCTATTTGATTCCGAACATCGAACTTCTCAAGTTATTAAATACAAGTTGAGTTGGCCTGCATGAATCCACCTTCAGTCTTCAGGTGTCAGGTGGTTACTATTATTAACTGATGATGATTGCGAATTCCAGCAATCGAAACATCAGTATACTCAACTTGGAACTTGGTTTTAACATCTCTCCTTTATTTTGTTTGATTTACCTATTTCTTATATTTCTGTTTTTTTTTTGTTAAATTTCTTCTCACATCTTTCTGATTTTTCCAATTTCAAGTAAGTAATTATATTTATTTATAAACAATTCATTCTAACAGTAAAAGACAAAATGAGTTTGCAAAAAATCCAGAATTCTTGTATAAAATACTGTTACAACCTAAGAAAATATGACCACATTAGTGAATCATTTAATGCATCCAAATGGCTGAGATTAGAACCCAGATTTTTTATGCAACTGTCAAGTTTAATATATAAAATCTCTAAGTACAATAGCCCTATTTATTCAACGACTTAGTTATTGAAAGGTTCTGATATACATAGTAGGATCACAAGATTTAGAGAGATGTACACTGTTCCCCCACATTCTGGTGCTATGTTTCAAAAACCATTTTCCTATGTTGCAGTAAATATTTTCAATGCCCTACCTGAGAGTGTTAAGTGTGCCCCTTCTCTTTCAAATTTCAAGAAGCGCCTCAAGACTTAACTATATGATCCCAATACTGTAATGGTTGGAGATTTTTGATTCACTAGCTTTTCCAATGACGACACTCATCCCTATGTAATCATCATTTTCCTGTACAGTAGAAATTTCAAATGACCGAAGTTACTTCATTTAATAGTAATAACATAAGTATGTGTGTATTTATTTTCTACTTTATATTTAAAGTGTTTTGTTTTGGCATATATGTATGTATAATTTCTGTTTGAGCATATACCAAATGCGGAGTATGTTTCAATTGTATATCACCCTGTTGGTAATCTGGGGGGTTGTATGGAAGAGCAACTCAGTTGAATACCGCCTCCTTATTTTCATTTTGTAAGACTTCATGTATATTCACTTAAACCAATAAAGACACATTATTATTATTTCATCTATGTAGATTGCAGTATTTTTCTAATCTGTTTGGGGTAATTAAATAACACCCTATTGTGTGACTTTCACTGGACAGTTACAGTACTACTATAGTACTTAGTTACTTTCAATGAATTCTTTTTTTTTTCCCGAGTTGTTGAAAAATAAATTGATTTATTGCCTCTGTGTATTGTGTATTTTCAGGAAGTTTCGACGAGGTTTTTCATGTGTGTAAACTGTACTAATATTACTGAATATCTCTATCGCACATTTATGTGTAAGATTATAGCGGTCAGCCACTTCCTTATGTTCAGGATATAATATAATACTGGTTTTGAACAGGATCTTTGAAATGAGTCGAGTTCAATAAATTATCAAATTGGGTTTGATACCTTCTGTAGATCATATGGTGATATAAATTATGTTAGCACACATGAAGACTAGCAAGGAAACATTGATTAAATAAGTTGATCTTTCATGGTCGTTGCCAGAAATAATGTTTGGGGGTGAACTTAAATGTAGTTGATCAAGAGGAGGATGAATCACGGTTCAATGTTGCGTTACTAACAGAAACATTTTGAACTAATCCAATGCCACACAGCAGTTTCGACCCATCATAGGTTTTATTAGTGACATGTTGTAGGACGTGCGAACACAGTACATTCTGAACCGTCCGTTTTTTAGGAAACAATAATCTCTATCTGTCGCAAATGGAGTTTACCTTCAACACAAAACGCCATTTACTGTATAACCAAAAATTTGTACTTCTTTAAAACAGCAAGTATTGGAGATATCCAACAACGGGCACACGAGATTTTGCCCCGACCAAAATCTTAACTTCTCGATATTTGAAATGACAGGTGACATTTGCAAAATTTTCATAGAAGGATTCCTCCTTCAATATGTTTTTATCATGACACAACATCCGGAATCAACTGAATGCGCTGACTCTCGCAAATACCAGGGAAGATAGGTATTGATGATCGAATGTCGTTGCCTGAATTGAAATTAAACCGATCTCCATCTCCGCCAAATAATAAAATAGAAATCTGCGCTTTGTGTTGAAGGTAAACTCCATTTGCGACAGATAGAGATTATTGTTTCCTAAAAAACGGACGGTTCAGAATGTACTGTGTTCGCACGTCCTACAACATGTCACTAATAAAACCTATGATGGGTCGAAACTGCTGTGTGGCATTGGATTAGTTCAAAATGTTTCTGTTAGTAACGCAACATTGAACCGTGATTCATCCTCCTCTTGATCAACTACATTTAAGTTCACCCCCAAACATTATTTCTGGCAACGACCATGAAAGATCAACTTATTTAATCAATGTTTCCTTGCTAGTCTTCATGTGTGCTAACATAATTTATATCACCATATGATCTACAGAAGGTATCAAACCCAATTTGATAATTTATTGAACTCGACTCATTTCAAAGATCCTGTTCAAAACCAGTATTATATTATATCCTGAACATAAGGAAGTGGCTGACCGCTATAATCTTACACATAAATGTGCGATAGAGATATTCAGTAATATTAGTACAGTTTACACACATGAAAAACCTCGTCGAAACTTCCTGAAAATACACAATACACAGAGGCAATAAATCAATTTATTTTTGTTTTTTTTTTTTTTCAGAAAAGAATTCAATTGAAAGTAGATTGGTGCTATCAGTAGTACTGTAACTGTCCCGTGAAAGTAACACAATAGGGAGATATTGAATTTCCCCAAACAGATTAGAAAAAATACTGCAGTCTACATCCATGAAATAATGATGATGTCTCTTTGTCGGTTTAAGTGAATATACATGAAGTCTTACGAAATGAAAATAAGGAGGCGGTATTTGATGGAGTTGCTTTGGCATACCCCCCCCCCGGTTGCCAGCAGGGGCATATACAATTGAAACATCCTGCCCAAATACGTATTCAGTGCCTCAAAGGGGGGGGATACGGAGGTCGGTTCGCAAACATTTTTCTTCAAATATTGATGATATAACTCCATACACACATACTTATATTATTACTATTGAATGAAGTAACTTCGGTCCAATGGGAATTTCTCCTGTAACGGAAAATAATGATTACATAGGAATGAGTGTCGTCATTGGAAGAGCTTAGTGAATCAAAAATCTCCAACCATTACAGTATTGGGAACATAGGGTTGAGTCTAGAGACACTTCTTGAAATTTGAGAATTTTTTTATACACTTCACACTCTCTGGGTGGGGCGTTGAAGGTCTTGGCTGCAACATGGGAAGGTGCATTTGGAAAGATAGTTTTTTTTTTTTTTTTTTTTTTATCCATCTTTACTAAATATTGGGATCCTCCTATGTATATGAGGAGGGAAAAGTTATACAGTCTTTGGAAACAATCAGAGCTGTTGTACTTTGAGATTTCATGTGTGAAACCAGACAGTAGCATGAACCATATTTTTTTTAATCTCCGGCATTTGTATGGATTAAATAATTCAGCTGATGTGGTCATATTTTCTTGGGTTGAAACTGAACCTTAAACAAGAAATCTGTATATTCTGGCAACTTCATTTCTGTCCTTTACTGTTCAGGCTGCATTTGTTTATAAATAAATATCATTCTTTACTTGAAATTGGAAAAATCAGAAAGATGTGAGAAGAAGTTTGACCAAAGAAAGGCAGAAATATAAGAAATAGGTGAATCAAACAAAATAAAGGAGAAATATGGAAACATAGTTCCAAGTTGGGTGGCCTTGATGCCGCGGTTGCTGGAATTCACATCCATCGACAGTTGTTTTTTGGCACCACCCCATATTTTACGGCTTAACCTGTATTTAGGTTTTGCAATTCAACTTTTTTTCAATGACTTCAGAAGTTCGATGTTCGGAATCAAATAGAAGCATTCAGGCATTATATTTAGTAACTTATCAACTTTTTTTCCGGTAACGCTCCAAAGATTTGTCAGCAGTCAAAATCAGTCGCGCAAGTCTTTGCAATTCAATTTTGTAAAATTTTTTTTTTTTGCCCCTTTTTTAATACAACTTTTTAAGATAAGTTCTGTTAAATACAAGTTTTGTTGACTTGTATGAATTAACCTTGAATGATACTGCCAAATAAAAAATGGGTTTTTTGAGCAGAAGGGAAAGCTACAACCTCTCTGAAACTGACATCAGCTTATCCAAAGTCCTCTAGATGATGATGATAATTGAAAAAAAGCAACAAATTGTGAATATCGTGTGAGTGTGAATAATTTCAAGCATCTTCTGTGATATCAGCGACATCTATAGGGAGGAAGACGAAGCATACGTTGTGCATCCGAATTTCGCATTTTTTTGCGGAATTCTATCAAAGTTGTCAAGTTTTGATAGTAATAAAAAACGCGTGCATGAGAATCTACCTTGAGACCATGAATGCGAAATCCAAATTTCGTAAAATATCTGCGGATTTCTGTCACAGTTGTCAAAATCGTCGGTCAAAAAACTCCTGGAGGAAATTTCTAACATTTGCAAGTTGACATATGAAATCAATCCGTGAAAATTTAAGCGCATGATTATGAACTATGAGAAAAAACAATACGAAAATAGAAATTGTTAATTTGTTAAATTCAGACGCATTTATACCATGTTCAAAAATTTGTCATAAATATTAACCCAATCAATTTTTACAAGCGATTCTATTGAATTTTCATTTACCTATTCTGTTTCAGTTTTTCATAAATAAACTTAGGTTCACATTCACTCTTATGGTACTTATCATATGAAATAAAATGACGACTGCACTTATGCTATTATCAATAAAAAAATTAAAAATACCCAATTCTGTTAACCCAGTTTAACATTTCCTTCATAGTGGCACAACAGAGATGAAAAATGTATTCTCAAATGGCTCAGCATTATAATTCATAAAAACAAACATGCAAAGACAACATAACTTGTTGAGGGGGTTTGTTATTTATTCTAATGGTTTCAAATAGATATCGAGTAAATGAATCCACAGAGATAAATTAGTAGGTATTCAAGATGATTTTAATCTGTAGATGGTTTGATAAATGATGAGAATTTGTCATTATTGAATGTAAGTTCTTATGAATTTTTCTTTGAAAAATAATACTGTGGATACTATTCGTATATATCTTGTTATTCGCATCGAGTTGCATTATCTGCAGGAACATTGTAGATGAATAAAGATTTTTGGTTCGCTTCATTCGAATATCAAATCAAAGAAAATTCAATTTCAAGAATGTGATCATAACAATAACAAAGGTTAATAAACTGAAACCTCCTAGAATAAAAAAAAATAAAGAGGTATTCAAAATTTTGGTGAACTTCAGCCATACTATTCCAAAATACTTCACAAGCTCCTATCAAAAAAACAAAATCTTCAATCATTTGCCAGAAGTGACTGGATAAATATGTTGACTATTAAATATGTGGATTTCTTTTTTTTTTGTTGGGGGAAAAAATCATAAAAAAAGGAAATAAGTACTCACAAGAGATGATTATTCAATGCTCATAACATCAATGATAATAATGGTAGGGGCGATAGAACTTATTTCAAATTTCTCAAAGGGAATTTCAGGAAAATAGGCCTTGGCCTACAGTTACATAATTGTAGATAAACAAAAAATATTTGAATAGAATTGTTTGAAATACATACCCCCCTGCCACTAAATGGATGATGGTATCTCTCTGACTCTGGCTCATGTCATTAATCACAGAAATTAGGAAAAATCTAAATTTATTGCGTTCTTTGCATCAGTTTACACGACACTCATCAATACAAAAAAAAAGATACCTATTTGTAGTTGTCTCGGAAAAAAAAAAAAAAGATACATCAGATCTGTCTTTGAGAATGTTTCCCAAATTAAGTTTCACTGGAATTCTTTGCAAAATGCAGTTGCATATAACTCTGTGACGGTTTCCCTCGGTCCACTGATCTCCGCAACTCATACTTATTTTTTTTTAAAATAGAGGTTACGGTGACTCAAATTTTACCCAAACGAGAGCATCCCTCTCCTAACCTGAACCATGCGCCAGATACAGCATGGATCTGTTTTTGTTCACCCGTTTAATATAGATTGCTCCTTTTGAAATATGCCACAATATTTTAAGTGAATTCAATGAAAGGGGCCTGAATTAACCAGTACCTAAAGAATTCGTTTTTCCAAATAGCAAAAGAATGCCCTCCTGAAATCAATTAGTGCCACACTTTTCAATTTCCATCCCGCATTATTTGAATATCAGATTTGTTTACTGACACTCTCACCTACTCCCTCTTTGTGACAATTCACAATTTTAGGAACTTGAATTGTTCATCCTACAATAATATCAAGACATGAGTGAATAAAAGGATAATAAAATCGGATGATGAAAATGCACACAAACAAAACAAAACATAGTAGTTCAGGTAGTTTTTTTTTGTTTGCGCACTACATCAGAATTCACCTGAATGAGGTTCAACTCAGATTTCAATCACAGCAAATTTACACATATTCTTTGAAAGATAACTCTAGCAAATAATGGTGTTAGATGTGTTGTAATCTCTTTTATAAAAGTAAATAACCAAAATATTTTATTTTCTTCCTTCTAATTGAACACTTTCACTTTGAATCATGAATCGAAACGAATAAAAGGTCTGCATCACCAATCTAGACTATCAAAGATTGCATTTGGATGATTTCAGTAAATAAATTGAAGATTCATCAGAAATCACGCTTTGAAACAGTCACATGAATATTCCTTTGAATTAGGTCTACATAACACATAAAATTGTTTGTCGTTGACTCGTCAGATTTTCTTTTTCAGCCACAGCACGTATAACTATACAGTGATAATCACTCAGAATATGTGTTTCCGTTTGTAAACACAAATACATATCACCTTTTTACGAAACTCACCTTTCACAAATAGTTTGATTATCTGGAATCGAAACATTCAGATTTGTTTGATCGTTTTCATGAATGAAATTTGAATACCAAGCAAGCCGTGAATAGAAGTGAACCGTTTCAGTAACTGAACCTTTGCCTTGACAACGTAAGTAAAAAATAAACCGTTATTAGAATGATATTCGTTCATGTATATATCATACTACATATCAATATCAGTAGAATGAAAGGTATATACTTATTGAACACAAGATATGAGCATTTTTCAGGACACTCGATCGTGGGGATACCAGACTCTCATCTTTCTCATATTCTATGATTTTGATAATAATTTTCAGAATTTCCATTACTGGACTCTCCAGTGTCACAGTATGTGTGATGTCTTTTTTTTGTGATTGATTTTTTCCATTCATTTTCCTTTCTCAACAAAGGCAATAAATGCTTCTTTTCTTCTATTATTTTTCATCGTGCACTAGACGTCTGAGGCAACTATTTTAAGCATCTTCTGCTCACCTAAGTTTCGTCTCTTTGACACAATTGATGGGCGGAAATATTGAAAATCGAAAAAACTGATGTATCCCTTTGTTTTCTGCTAATTTTGGATGGTGCATTTGGTATTCAATCTATAGTGATATTTAAAAACTCTATGGTAACTTGTATATCCACCAAATATATACAAAACTGACCATTGTGGTCCAGCGTTATGATATTCAGGAGTCAAACTTGATACAAATTGAAAATCAGCTTGAATACACATACCACAGTGTATTAGGTTTCGACAATGTTTGGTGACAGAGAGAAAGAGCCCCAAAGCTGAATAATTGCCAACAAATCACACATTTTTCATCGGCATATATGAATCCCACCTAAAAGCAGGTTGTAAACTCCTCAGAACAGATCCGAAATCCAATCATACGACGAATACGATATCTTTCTGATTGGTCCGATTCAGCCTAACACCGAACAGGTCCTCTTCAGTTCAAGTGAACGTAGTTTCTCAGAGCAACTAACGTCTACTGTTTAATGCTTGGTAACTGACCCTCGGTTTACTTGAACCACGGTTGACCTGTAGTATCATTCGCCCTAACATAGTAATAAATAATTGAACATTCCAATCAGACCAATGTGATGGTATCAATTCCAAAGTATTTTGTCACAAAATTCTGTGACATGTGCTAAGCCGATGCCCTGAAAGGGTGAGAAATAAACTATAATTTCCAATATCAACCTTAAATACTGATATCCACAAAATGTAAGAGAATCGGAATACTTCCCTTTCTTTGTTTGCTTTATTTTCTGTCCCACTGCAAAACCACAGGAACAGCTTCTCGTTCCATACTCTTGAATGATCTTAATATTCATAGAAGTCTGAAGCATTTTGTTCATTTGACCACAGGCTGAACCATAAAAGCAATTTATCTCGATATTGGATGTAATTCAAAGATAGTGGGAGTCTAGTGTCCATGAATTTGAAATATTTTCGAATGCCTCAAACTAAGGCAGTGCATTGTTACCTTTTAATGAGTGTATGGATTCTGTTGATAATAATAGGTATCTACAAATTCCTAGAACCCAAACAAAAAGTATTGGAAACTGCATACAATCCAAAAATATCATTGAACCATTTAGCAGTGGATACAAAAACAAAAAAGATATTCAAGATTTGCAATTTTCCAGAAGATATTTCATTAGGTGATGAAGGTAATACTTTTCATAATTTCAGCTGTAGTGTGAATATTATACTTACAAATATATGTTTTAAAATGCCTCTGTGTATTGACAAAATCGGAAAATAATAATTGGAGTGATTCAGGTGGCCATTGGAAAAGAAGCAACATTCACAATTAAGGCCGATTCTCAAATCAACTTATTAACTCAAAAACACAAATTATCATGATTGAAGAAGGGCATTCAGACGTGCGCCTAACTTGGAAATTTCCATGCTTTATCTGTCACTTACGAATTGTTAGGTTATTTATAAGTTAACTTGGCTTGCTTGAATCCGCCTTTACTCATCAATTGGGATCAATAAATCACCAGGATTGAATAAGAGCATTCAGAGAATTTCTTAACGTGGAAATTTCCATATTGTATCTTTCCCTGTAAGTGTTCATTTATTAGTTGGCCTGCTCGAATCTGCCTTCTCTCAATAATTACAACTTCCAATTATTGAATAATTGTGTATGTTGCTTCCCTCTCAATGGCCTCCTGAACCACTCACTTAAAATATATTTACTTTGAATCCAAACTCATCATTTGAATGAATAAAATTAATCATTCTCAGAATCAAAGTCTGTAATCTGGTCACTGAAGCCTTTTGAAAAACTTACTGCCAAAATGTGGCGCTTTTCCTTTGTTTATGACCCCCCAAAGCTCAGAAAAGGGGC